>JAJOOS010004961.1:0-11197 GCA_029582725.1 Solanum chiquidenum
TAAAGTTGAATTAGAAGCGAATTAAACATGAATGCAAAATGTAGCAAACGAAAGAGCATTATGTGATTTGTAAACTGAATAAAACTTGTATCAATAATGAATTAAAGAAGTAATTTAATCATAACAAATCAACCAATAAACTGCAAAATGAATTAACTTGTATTAAAAGTGCATACACAAATATTAAAGTTGAATTAAGCATGGATAAAAAATGTAACTAATGAAACACCAGACAATGATCTATAAAGTGAATTAAACTTATATCAATAATGAATTAAACAAGTAATCTAACAGTAACAAATAATAAACTACAAAATGAATTAAATTTGCATTAAAAATGAATTATACAATATTAAAGTTGAATTAGAAGAGAAAATTAACAATAAATGAAACTAACGAAAGACAAGACAATAATCTATAGACTGAATTAAACTTGTATTATTCATGAATAAAACATGTATTATATGTGTGTTATAAATTATTTTAGTTTGTATCACTAAGAACATGAGTAATGTTTGCAATATGTATTACAAATGTATTGTGCATATGTTATAAATGTATTACAAGTGTGTTACTTAAATTATTTTGGTTGATATCACTAAAAAGGAGTGAAGTTTGTAATATATATTATAAATGTATTGTTCGTGATTTTAATACAATAATGAAACATATCTAATACAACTTTAATACAATCACAATACCGTTCCATAAACTTCACCTTTTTTGAGTTTTAATCTAATATTTCTCCTAAAATCAATTATAAACTTAACCAAACCCTCTTAAAATTGGGATATAAACTCCAAACGACATTTTCAACTATTTGTAGGAACAACCTATCCAAACTAAGGTCTCAAGTTCAAAACTCCTTGCCAGCGAAAGCAAGGGGTTTGCATTTTGGGTCGAGCTCATCAAACCAGGTTTGCCTAGTGCGAGTTACCTCTCCTATGTGGTTTGCGAGATATTGCATAGGAGCGGGAGTTTTACCCAAAGGGTAGCGGCTGGGGGTTTTCCTTGTCATAAAAAAAAAAAACTAAACACAAATTCGTAAAATTCAAATAATGAATTTAAAATTTGAATCTTTATAATGACCATCAATGGTGAACTCTTGTTTTTATAATTTTAAAGATTTAAAATTTCTATTTGAGAACATGATATTGTACAATTTTTTGATTTTTCTATTCCTCTTCTCGTCGTGTTTTTGGATAAAAATAGTGAAATATGGGCAAAAACTGATTTAAAAACATTATTTGAATGAATTTTTTTTAAAAAAAATAATTAAAAAAAAAGTGGAGGAAGAGAAAGAATGACACAGAAAGAGACGCCAAAGAAGAAGAAAAATAAAAAAAAGAAGAGGCGAAAGAAGATAAACAGTACAATTTTTTAATTTAAAAAAAATGTTATATTTAGTTAGAAAAATTATATTGCTATAGATGGTAAATATTTTTGTAATATTGCATATTTATGTGATTTACCCTTAAAAGTATATTTTAAAAATTTATATTATTTTATTTACTTTAACATCTTTTGTACTTTGTTAATATTAAAAATTAATAGTGAAAAATGTTGAACAAAGTGAATTACAAATGCTTTTTTATTTCTTTTTAAATTTTAGTTTCAAGCATTATTACAAGCATATTAAAATGGGGCATACAAAGTCATCAACTTCTTGAGTCAAATTCTATGGTTCCAACTCTTATCTTTATTTAATATTTGTCAACTTATTACTTATAGAATTACGTTAACAATCCATATAATAATTGCCTCACTGAAAAGATGTTTTTCAATGTTGAATTGATAAACTCTTACCTAAAACTACTAACTGAAAAAACAATATTAAATACTAACAATTTTCATGTAAATAGTGTAAGATTTTTTATTTTTTTGAATAAATACGTATATGAAATTTATTTATATTTTAGGCATCAAATTAAAATTTTGCTTAAAACTCCCAATTACGATGAGCCGCGAAGGGTAATCTTCGGACTAATCGTTTTTTTCCTTTTTCGACAGTTCAACCAAAAAGTTATGCAGAGTTAATCATTTGTACGTGGCGTAAAAAAAGAGCCATTATAACACGTGGTGTCTTCCATTTACTACTGCAAAATTGGGCCTTAAACAGGTTAAAGCCCATGGGCCGGAAACTAATAAGCTCCATTCTCTCTCACGCATCTACAATTCGACATTTGTCTTTCGTTTTCTCACAGGGTTTGTACCGTAATATCCAGAATTCTCACTGTATCCGTGAATTTGCTGCATTTTCCTGGAGAATTCATCGGTGTTCTTCCTCCTGAAGGTCCGTTTTGAAGTCGTATGGAAACGGAGTTTTAGCTCCAGGAGATGATTTCTGTGATGAGCAACAGATTCGAAGCAAATCGAAGTAACGATTCAGTAGAAGAGACGCAAGTTAGGGTTTCTAGTAGGACCCCCGCAGATGATTCTGAACAAGCGAGGGTTTCTATGGACGTAACGGATTCTAGGGCTTCCAATTCCCAAACAGAGGATTCTAGGGTTTTGGAATTGGAAAGTGAAGGAAACCAATTTAGGGTTAAGGAAAGAAAAGACCAAGAAGGTGGTAGTTTGGGGAAGTCGGGTCGTGTGAAGTTGGACCAGAAAGGAAAGACAGCATTGGTTTCTAGTAAAACTGATGTGAGGAAGGGAAAAATGGAGCCTTATGTTTCTGAGTACGATTTAATGCTCTCTAAGTTTGATGAGTTTGCTGGAAATGTGAAATGTTGGTCAGTTGGTTATGGGTTTGAAATGGGTGATATGGTGTGGGGAAAGGTGAAATCACACCCTTGGTGGCCAGGTCACATTTTCAGTGAAGCATTTGCTACTCCGTCTGTGCGAAGGAGTAAAAGGGAGGGTCACATTTTGGTTGCTTTTTATGGTGATAGTAGCTATGGCTGGTTTGATCCAGATGAGCTTGTACATTTTGAACCAACTTATGCGGAAAAGTCTATGCAAACTAATGTGAAGAACTTTATAAAAGCAGTGGAGGAAGGGGTCGATGAAGTAAGCCGGAGGAGTGCTTTAGGTTTGGTTTGTTATTGTAGGAAGACATACAGACTGCGTGCTGTGTCAATTAATGGGTTCTTTGCTGTAGATTTTAGTGATCTTGAGAGGAATTGTACTTACTCTGCTAGTCAGATTAAGAAGGCTAGGGAAAGCTTTAAACCCAAAGAGACTAGGGGTTATGTGAGTAAGTTGGCATTGAAGCCTAGGAGAAAAGTGCATGAGGATCTTAACCTTGTTAAGAAGAAGGCAACCGCGTTGGCTTATAGGAAGGCTGTTTTTGAGGAAGATGATCCTACCTATGCAGAAGCTTTTGGTGTTGTTCCTTCTAAACAAGCACAAGAAGTGGCTCAGTCCTTTAGACAACCCTCTTCAAGAGGTACTATGTTTCCCTCCCTTTGTTTTATTCAATGCTCTCCTATCAAAACCCCGAAAAATAACCTTGCAAATCTTTTGCCTTGTTAGTGTGTACTTTATTTTGGAGTATTATGTAGCTCCTTATTTGGGATGATACACCTAGAACACTAAAGCTGAAGGGATTGCAATGTTTTAACTTGTTTGTTTCAAGTTATTTGGATAGAAACTACTTTGTTGGATTGTGTAACTAGGTATTGGTATTGATTGTCATGTTGCAGTGCCGCTTAAGGCCATCAACATTGGTGCATTACAGTTTTGGTGAAGATTGAGTGTAAATAGGAAATTAGACAAGGGGAAGCGTAAAGATCTTTCCCCTCTTATATATCCAATCTACTCTTCTAGCCGCCCCAAAATATTGTTGAATGTTTAAATAAGTTGGCCAAAGTACCAATGTCTCCCCAAGCATGAAATTTCACTATTGATTATGCTCAATGAGGGTGAACTAGCCTTAATCTAAAGGAATTGGAAGAAAGGGAAGAAAACACGAGATAAGTTGCACATTAGTGCATACTAGTTTGTCTTATAGAAGTTTATGCGATTAAAGACATAATTGCCGTGGACTCTTTGTCCCCACTATTAAGTGGGGAATGAAGGGTTCAACGTCAATGTTGTTAGCTCCGCTATTGTTATAGTGGGACAGGTGAACTAGAGCCTAAAGGTGAATTCAACCATATAAATAACTAATGGTTGTAGTACGTGTTTTTACTATATGTATATGGGGGGTCGTTTGGTAGGATGCATTAGAAAAATAGTAGATCATTAACTTTGTGTATTATTAATACCTTGTTTGGTACATTTTTCCAACCTATGTATAACTAATGTAAGCATTAGTTAAACACTCTATATTTGGTATTATGCTATGTATAATTTTTTTGATGACAAAACATGGTAATAGCAATGCAAGGATGTTTGATGCATGCATTAGCATGGTTAAAGACAGCATTGTCCCTCAAAGAATTTTCCACATCCTTGCCACTGTATTATAAAGTGGTGGGTGTTTCTGTAAACATAATTTTTTAGAAATTATGCAATGCTTGTTATTCTTAGTACACCCAACTTAGAAGTGCGTAAGAAATAATCCCTGCATTAGTATTACTAATACACCTTATTTTTAGTATTATTTTTATACATCCTGCCAAACGACCCTAAATGTTAACTCTATCCCCCAACCAATAAAAATAATAATAACAATTTTGTTTTAGCATTAATCAATAAGTGGATGGTAATTGAATCTTTTTGATAAAGGTAACATTTGCATATCAATCATCAGCTCAAAGCTGGTATCCAAAAATTTACATCATATCCTTCCTACACACTTGTGTATCTGGCATAAACAAAAGATAAAGAAAAGAAAAGAAAAAAAAGAAGAAAACTATCCCTAGATCCTCATCTTTATAAGGACCCTAGAATGTCTACAATAGCCACAAGATCATCTATATACTCTGAACTACACCAATAGCAAAAAGCCCTCCATATTCCAGCTTTCTAGAGCCTGTCCTATTCTCTCTGGAATAGTCCAACTTCTACCTCTGAAGCTAGTAAACAAATTCCACAGCTGGCCAACCACTTTACAATGTAAGAATAGATGGTTAATTGTCTCTGCAACCTACTCACAAAAACAACATCCCCTCTTCATAAGATTCTCTTATGTAAGTACATCCTCTTTCATCACCAACCAAGTAAAAACTAACTTCCATATAAGCTTTCAAGGCATAAAGTTAACTTGGGATCCCATCTGATTCATATTTCTATATGCAGAACTAACCGTGAATAATCCTTTGTTATGGCATTTCCATTTAAGAGTGTCTTCTTCTTTCTTGAATCCTAAGAACTGATCAAGTGTTCCATAAAATTCAGCCAATCTCTTTAACTAGTACTACACACATTCTTTTTGTTATCTCACACAAATTATAAACTATTAGAAGGAATGTGTTGGGTCATCTTTATTGTCTAAGTTAGTGTTTTGGAAGGTAAGGTGACAAGGACTTGCCTCGCTGAGGTGAAGCGCTTGCCTTTTTTGAATTGATGCGCCAATAAATCCAAAAAATTAAATATCTAATTGACTATATAAATAATCGAAATCTCAATAACAATAATATATTAGCAAATATTTTAATCCAAAGAACTTGAAGGACTCAAAATTCATTAGACAAGCTATACTAAATTACTTGAAAGTAAAAAAAAAGAACAAAGAAGCTAGAAAAAGAATTTACTTGTGCCCAATTATCGAAAACAAACTTACTTCTTGCAACTGAAGTCTAAAGACAGATGGAGAACCCAGTCGCATAGTCGATTGAAAAAAGGTAAGTGATAATAAAACCCTAAAATCACAAGCATCGTCTTTTTCTTTCTTTCTTTTTAAAGAAGTTGTGATTTTTTAAAAAAAAAAGGACAATGCCTTTTTGCTAGTCTTTTTCACAACTCTTGCCTTGTAGAATGATGACCTAGTGATGCCTCGTCTCTCGCTTAAGGTGCTAAGGTGAGCGCCTTTGATAATGCTAGTCTAAGTTGTGCTAACTCTTCACTTTTGATGTCGCACCTCTGTCAACATGACGTGGGTGTGGGATCTGTATTGAATATGGTCAACCAGTTTTGCATACTTTGACCAAACTCGATAGAGAAATCAGGACAAAAATAGTGATTTTTTAAATCAAATCTAAAGCTAGGGTGATTTAGGCATATGCTTTTTATCATTAAAAGATATTGTAATAAAAAGTTAGTAGTCAGAAGGTGCTTTAAGGATATTTACAAGCTAAAACTTAACATCACTATTGAATGTGCGATGAACTAAATAAGTCTGTCATGTCCTCTTATATCATATGCAATAGACATATTACTCGCACAAACAAAAAAATTACAATAAAGAGATGCATTTGTAGATTATAACTGAATAGATCAAGCTCATTAATAAAAATTCATACATTTATTTTCTTCCAAATAGTTCATCATAATTTAGGCATATTTTTGTAACTCTATAATTTAGATATTTGATTTATTTTTAGATGTATTCCCACACTCGCATTCGTACCTCGATCTCTAACCTTGAATCTTTAAATATAGATTACGAAGGATCAAATTTCTAGATCCACATATGTATTAGACATACACACTCTAGTTCAAGCAACTTAGTTTATCGACTTGGAGTGCTCAAATCAAACTAACTTTAATTAACATTCGATACATGCACATGCAACCCACACAGAGCATTAAAAAAGATGTCTTTTGAGATGGTTTTGTCATGTATGTACAAAAATTGTGTCAAGTGAAATGTTAATAATGGATGGGTTAGGCTATATCTTTGTAAATTGAGCCCAAAAAAGGCTACAATGGTAAATAATATATATTGACAATATGTATTAATTGAGATTAAGCCAAAAAAAGTGTGATGGAAAAGAATGAGGTGGTTGCACTATTTTTTTATTTTGATGATTGTGATATTCGGACCAATTTTCATGCACCTCGATTTATTCCACGGTATACTTGTTACCTCCCACCGATAATAGGTACTAGGTTATTATTTCTACCAACGCTAGGACGAATGGGAAGAATCACCTAGTATTTCTTGTCTTCGTTGGAAATTGAACTGATACCTCATGGTTCTCAACCATTTCATTGACTGTTAGGCCACACCCATGAGTGCAGTTGCACTATTCTGATGATGTTATTGTTCCTTCCCTTAATGTTCTGCACTTCCCTTCATTGTAGTTTTTTTGTTTTCATTACTATTTAGATTTGCTATATATTAGTCGAGGATCCTTTTGAAACAATCTCTCTAACTCCATAAGGCAGGGGTAAGGTCTATTTTTAAATTTGGACATGTGTTTGCAGGGATAAAACTGAAATATAGAAACAATCTCGTATCTGCAACAAGTGCAATTAGATACAATAACCAGAAAATATACCTATTTAATCACTAAATCCTTTTTCATATATCCAATTAGAAAACTTGTAATTTCAGTTGGCTTTTGTCATCTTTCTTTATTTTGTTCCTTTTTTTATTGTTTCTTATTTAGCAATTCAATAATCTAACTGTATGGTCTCATCGAAAGTTTACCGTTGTTATTTGAACATCACAACCTTGATGAACTATATCCAGGACTGGACTAGTGATTCAATTAATTGAACATCATTGTTAGTATTTTTGGTACAATTTTCATTCTTTGTATCATAAGCTACTGGTCTAGAAATTCTTTCAAGAATAAAGGGAAGTCAAAATAAAAAGAAGAGGAAGATGTAGGTTAATGAGAACTTCAAATAGGACGCAAACTTATAAAATGAGAACTTCAAATAGGACGCAAACTTATAACTCATTTCTCTCGTTGCACATAAAAATGTAGCATTATCAATTTATGAGTCATAACAATCATTATACTAGATTATCAAAGAGGGAAATGAGTTTTGGGTTTTGCTGGGGAGGGGATGAATAGAGATGTGCAAGTGGAAGGAGGAAAAAACAAACGCGTACTAAAATACAAAATACTAGTAGATAAACCTTCGCAACTATAAATGTTTAGAAATGACACCAAAACTTCTTGTGGATTCATATGAGCAAGCAATTTTTGCTACGCTTCAGCCCCAAAAGGTAGGGATTGGTTATATCAATTCCCCCTTATTCATTTCATCATCATACATAATAAAATAAAGTGGAAACTAAGTGATTTCTAATATGGAACTGGATTTACCGAAGGGATCCCTAATATGACTATCACAATATATGTGCAACTTTATTGCAGGGACTTCAAATTGTTGTCCACATGGGTTAACTCTTTTGGAAGTTGATTGTGATTCAACAGAGGTACTCCATATGGTTCAATAAGCCTATGAAATTTATAATGCCCTGATATATGAATGTGGGTCCCTGATGACAAGCCAAGGGAACCTCAAGTAAAACATATGTATTAGGATCATAACCAAGCAATTGATGCATTGGCCAAGGATGGAAAAAAGAAGAAGTTTTTTGTTGGACATAGAGTTTTGAAGGTTGACAACCATGAATTAATTTGGAACACTACTACAATTTTCTGTAAATTCATTTAGTTAATCCATATTTCTTAGCTAGCCATAATAATAATAATGATAATAATAATAATAAAATATTAGATTCATGTTGATAAAATATGGTGTGTGATATATTTTTATAAAAATACTATACTTACCTTTAAGTTTTGGTGGTACCTTTTATTTTTTATAATAATACAATATTAGGTTTATGTCGCATGAGGTGTTTGAGGTTGGATATAGTAGGCATGATGAGAGGTTGAGACAAGTTGAGAAGGCATTAGGAGAGGTGATTAGATAGGACTTGGCATAAATTTAGATTATTGAAGACATGACCTTAGATAGGAGGGTTTGCTTTTCGAGTGTCCAGGCTTGTTGTTTGTCGTTCTACTAGTTATATTCTTGTTCTTCTTGCTATTGATATATATCATCATTTGTTTATTGGGTTTCAATCATTGCACCATTTTGTTGTTTTTATTCTTTTCTTGTAGGCTTTGAATTGGTTCTCTTATTAGTGTCATGTTTTCTTTATTGTTCTCTTCTTCTTTATATTTGAATTTGTTGCATTGAGTCGATGGTTTCTCGAAAATAGTCTCTCTACCTCTGCGAGGTAGTGGTAAGACCTGTGTATACTTTGTTCTCCCCATACTCAACTTATTGGATTCACTAGATATGTTGTTGGATGAAATCAATTATTATTTTCTTAATACTGCAGTTAGAGGGGGACTTAAATGGAGCGACATGGACTATGGAGATTCATATAGTAGATCCCAACTTGGTTGGGTGGATGCATTGATCTTTTTTATTCTTGTAATCAAAACTGATTTTGAATTTTGTTTTAACTTTTCTCTAATTGTTGTTCAAGTAAAACTGAAAATATGCATATGCAACCCATAATTTTGAAGTGATTTTTTTGACATGAATCTAGTTTTTTTTTTTTTTTTTTTTTTTGAGAAAGGTTCAAAATGCCCTTAATGTATCATAAATGATTTAATAATATCCTCCTTCCATCTATTAGATAAAATATGTCCTCAACATTTTCTTTAGGTATAAAAATGCCCTTTCTAACTGTACAGTGGCATGACAATGATGAGTCATTTAATGAAACAAATGGCTTCATCTTATTGGTCCACATAAATTTTTAAATTCAATCTAATTATCCGATATAAAAAACCCAAATCCACCCATTCACCCATTTTTAAAATTAACCTAATCTATTTTCACCCCAAGTTCCCTTAATTGATTCACTAAATCATAAGGAAATTCAAAGGTGAGTTTGTATTGTTTGTTAGAATCTTCTCACACTTGGCAGGATCCTAAACCACTCTCCCGACAACTTATGCTATCGGAACAATGATTCTCCAAAGCATGGGATTCCTTACTCTAATATTAGCCTCCTACACCATTGAACTCATGGCATCCCCCGTTGATGCAATTCTTGCCAAAAAATAATTAAAATTCGCAGTTTTAAACTTCAAAAATTTATGAGCAAATTCTAAATGGTAAAAATGATTTACTTTCAACTAAAGATCAATTTATTTTCACGCTAGATAGGTTAGGTTAATTTTTAAAACGGGTTACTTGGTGGGTTTTGGGTTTTTACCTTGGATAGTTAGATTGGGGTTAAAAATTTATGTGGACCAAAAGATGAAGTTTCATTAAGTGACTCATCATTCCCACGTCATTGTGCCCTTAGAAAAGGGCATTTTTAGACTGAAAGAAAACGTTGAGGACATTTTTTATCTAATAGATGAAAGGAGGGCATTTTAAAACCATTTATGATTATGATACGTTAAGGACATTTTTGAACCTTTTTCCTTATTATTATTATTATGGGTAGTTAGGAAATATGCATTAAACTAAATCAATTTACAAAACATTTGGAGTTTGGCTCCAAATTAGTTCATGGTTGTCAACCGTCGTGTTAATATTACCGGCCAGAATTGTTCTATCTTAAGAAGTTCTTAAGATGCTTGTCCAAAAAATAGAGTTAACATACACAGGAGGAATTGGCAAAACTCCAGGCTGGGAGGTCGCGAGCTACAAGCCTTTTACAAGTTTGAAGGGTTGGAGGGAGTATCATGAACAAACTATAGCACAACCTAAATCCAGTTGGGGAAAATCATTGCCCTGAAATACTAGCCAAGCTTCTTCTTTTATTTCTTCAGGGGTTAGGTGTATAGAGTAGGTGGTCCATCAAAAAATTTCTTCCTTGGCCAAGGCATGAGTTGATAGGTTGTGCTCTTGTAAACATGTTTTACTTGAGGATCCCCTAGGCTTATCATCAAGGACCCACATTCATATATCAGGGCATTCTAAATTTCATGGCCATGTTGAAGCATATGGAGTACTTCTATTGAATTACATTCAAATTTCCATAGGAGTTAACCCTTTGTTAACAACAATTTGAAGTCCCTCGAATAAAGTTGCTCATATACCGTGTTAGTAGTATTAAGGGTTCCTTTAGTAAATCCAATTACCCGTTCACCATTAGAGATCACTTATTTTTTACTTTATATTATTGTGTATGATGTTGAAATGAATAAGTGAGAATTGATATAGTCGATCTCAACTTTTTGGGATTGAGGTGTAGTAGCAGTAGTTTGCTGATATGAATCTACAAGAAGTTTTGGTGTCACGTCTAGATAGTTTATAGTTATGAAGGTTTATTTGTTTTATTTTAGTATGCACTTGTTCCTTTCCACTTGTCCATCTTTATTACCCCCCTCCCCCCCCCCACACACACAAAGAAAGAAAGAAAAAATCCTCT
>JAJOOS010004962.1:0-24225 GCA_029582725.1 Solanum chiquidenum
ATAGTTCCATTTTATAAAGTGTAGGAAATAGTTCCGTTATATATTAAAATATACACGTTATGAGACTAACGGAAAACGTTTAGAATATTAGATAAAGTGGAATTTTTTCTTCCACTAAGCCTATTTTAGTTACTTACTAAAGTAGTGGCTTATTTTGATCACTTTTATATTTTTGTGGCTTATTTAAGTTCCGAACTCGTCATGTACACACCTACCTCCAGGTGATTTTAAACCCTCTAGACCACTGATCTAACCTCTAGTTTTGTATTTAGAAAATTTAGAATTTATATATATAGACATAAAAAAAATTTACCTTATATTTATACCATGTAATTTTTTTACGAATTCAGGTGAACACCCTCGCTTCCTTAGACCTACCCCTATTTATGCAGGGATTTTAGTTGAATAGTTCTTTTCTTACTTGTGTAATTCATTTCGGATGTAAATATTTTGTGTTATATTTGAATCGTAAATATTAATTTAGGAGACTTACGAATTTCTGCATAGTAGGAGTGAATCTACAACAATCATAACTCATGTCAACGACCATCGAAAGTCTCACAAAGCGAATGAACCCCCTTTGTCCACAGTTAGATATTCAATAGGGTTGCATAGTTTTTTTTTTTTTTTTATTCACTAGTACAATTTCTTCATAACAAGATGATAATTTTGGTGAGCCTCACAAACCATAATCGTTTCTACATCCAGATTTAAGGGGGAAAATTGCAATAGGTTGATTGAATCTTCTTGACGATGACACGTGTCTAGGGTATTAATTTGGAACCTCAAGGTGAATTCAAATTTCCTAAACTACTAATCTAACCTCTATAGTGTTGTGTTTAAAAAAATTCAAAATCTATATATATATATATATATATATAATATACATAAAAATATTACCTTATATAAAAAATATAACTTTTTGTTGAAGAAATTCAGGTGAACACACTGACCCTCTAGGGAACTTAGAATTTGAGTGGTTGAATGGTTGTTTTGTTACTTGTGTACTATTTATATATACATAAAAATATTATACCTTATATAAAAAATATAATTTTTTGTTGAAGAAATTCAGGTGAACACACTGACCCTCTAGGGAACTTAGAATTTAAGTGGTTGAATGGTTGTTTTGTTACTTGTGTACTTGCTATTAGGGGTGTACATGATCGAGTTGGTTCAGATTTTTCAAATGTCAAACGAAATTATTTGTGCAAAAAATTTAAATTTATATTCCAAACTAATAAAATTCGGATTTTTTTGGGTTTTTCAACCTCGGGTTGGTTCGCGTTTTTCAAATACCAAACCAAATCATTGTGTCGAATTTTTAAATTTATAAATCAAACCAAACTAATAAACCTCGGATTTTTTTGGTAAAGTTTGCATACAAACATATAATTAACTTGTGCTCCAAATATTTCTTTAGTCCAACCAAAATACAATTATCTAAGGTGTTTCTTAAAAAAATAACACAAAATATGAGATAAGTGATGACACTAAAATATTCAATAAAAAATAATAATGAAATCATCATATAAAATAAATATTGCAAAGTCATAATGAAAATGATCATAATTTAAAAGTACTAAATCATGCTAAAATAAGTTTAATAAGTATTAGTTACATTACTTTATATTTAAGGAAAATTAAAATTAGATTATGTATTTTAATTGTCTAAACCAATGTAAAACTAAAGAACAAATATTCAATATTATTGTCATTCTTAGTGTTGAAGTGATTTTCTTTTTGCATTAGTATTAATTTGATTTTGATTTAAGTTATATTATAATTATCAATATCTATGAACTATAATCTTTATTAGACCATTCCGAATTCTAAATTTTAAACTTGAAATAATATATTAAAAATAAAAACTATGAAATAGTATAAGAAATATCTTAAAATTATATCAATGTAAATATTTTTATGTATAAAATAAAATTTTAAAATTACATATATAATGTTGGGTTGGTTTGGTCTCGGGTTGATTTTTTTTAGTTAAAACCAAACCAACCCAAATTAAGTCGGATTTTTTTCCTAACACCAAACCAAGTCAAACCAAACCACTAGTCGGACTTTTTGTTCGATTTAACTCAATTTGCAGTTTGATTCGATTTTCAATTTGATTTTATACACCCCTACTTGCAATCTAAGTTGAAATTTCAAATGGTAAGGACAGATTTGGGGTCGTTGGGGCAAGATACTTGTACATAGCAGCAAAATAATATAAATACCAAGTACTCCTACAAGATTGCAAAAGTGATGTAGAGTTGAACCAATGAAATAGTTAAATGGTACACAAGTGGCAAAAAGTCATTGCATGTACATCTAAAATACATGAATAATTAATTGGGCTAGAGTTCAATTCTTAAATGATCACTCTAACAATTCAAAATAACTAAATAAAGTTTTTCCTATTTTTTTATTATTAAAAAGAACACATAATTTTAGTAGATAGATTCGGATAGTTAAGTAGCCATTTGATTAATGAAGTCTAAATAATAAAACAAGATTATATAAGTGATGTAGTCATGTAGAGTTGTACACTGAATAGATTATCATTTTTGGTACTAATAATGACCAAAGACTAGTAGAGTGATTGATTCAGGGAAGAATAGGACAAGCAAAAGCATTCAGGCATACTGCATTGCATCAGGTAAATCATTTCTCAAAATGCCTCTTTCATTACATATTGCCTCACTTTTTCCACAATATTTCTTGAAAAAATGAATCATCCATTTACAAATAAAAATTCTCATTTTTTTTTAACATCCAAAGGTTCTGGGCTACTTCATTTACAAAAATGCAGGCAGGGCTTTATTGTAACTTATATCAGAAATCATGTTGCATGGTGTCACACCACAAGTAAAATTAGTTGAGTAAATAAAGCATTATGGAATTTGTAACAGATGATGGAAACTTGATGTTGTTCTATCACAAAATCATCATGTTGTTCTATCACAAAAACTTGATATTCTACAAACTCAGGGAAAATACTCTACTCTTCACCTTTGTAGCATTACATCCAATATGTAAATCCCAATTCTATTTCTGCATTTTAATTGCTAACTCGCAACCCAATTCAGGGCACCCAGGAAAAGACCCCAAAATTTTACAAAAAAATTGGACAGAGTTTCCCCTATTTCTAGAGCTATCCAAATTTACCTGTCTCAGCTAGAATCATACAACACAAGCAGCACTCGAGAAAAAGTCATCACCAATTGGCGTTCTCGATATTATGCATTGAAGAGGACCTGTACACTAGGTCAAATGAACTTGTCATTAAATACAAGATTTGTCAAACTCTTATCTCAAACTGCTTCTCTTTAGATACAAAGAAGGGCAAATTACAGAAATCACATACTTTTAAGATAAAATTACAATTTATCCCTTAAAAGTTTATAATTACAGAAATCCCTCAAAACGAATACAATAATATAAGCGCTGATACATTAATCTGATGCGCGAGATACATTAATCGTTAAGTAAGATACATTACATTTTATACATGATACACTATCTGATGCGCGAGATACAGTAATCTGATGCACGAGATACACTAATCTGATGTACATTTTATACATGGTACATTATCTGATGCGCGAGAAACACTAATCTGATGCGCGAAAATGAGGAATTTTGGAGATTTGTAAAACCTATAGGAAATAATGGTAATAAGTAAACTAAAAGGTGGGATTTCTGCAATTTTTCCTACAAAGTATCCACATATTAAACATTTTCAAAACTATACAGTTTATTTGAATTCATATCATATCATGCTATATAATAAACTTCAGCTAAAACACCTTTCATAATAAATAAATTTCAAATTAAAATAAATGCATTTCAGTTGCTATATTTACGTCTTTGACTACAGTCCCAATGTGACTTTGCCTAATAGGGAGGGAGGTTATACAATGTATTGTGGTGCCTCTCGTGTAGGCTTGGGAGGGTTTTGATGCACGGAGGCAAGGTTGTTACAGAACCTATAGACAGCTTAAGAATCATGAGAAGAACTACATATATCCAAGTAGAAAGATCTGAACTTGAGGTAGGGGAGCTGGTTTGACTTACCTAAGGATTATGACATGACTGTCTCGTACCACCCGGGGAAAGCAAACGTGGTGGAAGATACCTGAAATAGGAAGTCCATGGGTAGTTTGGCTTTCACATCAGCTTCTATTTGACCCTTGGCTATTGATATTTTGCTGTTGGCTAACCAATGGGTTAAACTTGATGCTTCACTGTGTATGCTTGTGTGGATGAAATGCATAATCTTCATTGATAGAATGGATCAAAGCTTATCAGTTTGAGGATCCCCGGCCTGTTTGCTTAAGCTCAAGTAGAAAGTGGACCAGGGACAGGCTAAGAAGGTGATTCTCGAACCTGAATGAGTCAATGAGACTTGATGGTAGACTTGGTGTGCCCAATATGGGGATTTATGATGGACTATTATAGAGAAAGCTCTTAGTTCCCGCTATTCAATCTATCTAGGGGCTACAAAGATGGGTCAAGACTTGAAGAGGCATTTCTGGTGGAGAAGAATGAAAACAAACATATTTGACCATGTAACTCGTTGCTTGACTTGTCAGCAAGTAAACTATGAACATCTGAAACCTGGGGGGATAAGTCAGAATCTGGTTAATCCTGAGTGGAAATTGGAGAAGATCACTATGAACTTTGTGGTAGTCTTGTGTTGCACGAGGAATCATTAGTCTGTTTGGGTAATTGTAGTCAGTTCCACAAACTCCGCACATTTCATTTCGGAACAGCCTATTCACACATTGGAGCATTAACAAATATCTACATCCATGATATAGTTCAGTTGCATGGTGTACATGCTTCCATCATTTCTGACGGAGGGTCATAGTTCACAACTCAATTACAATTTAAAAAAAGCGATGGGTACTTAGGTTGAGTTCATCACAACATTTCTCGTGCAGACTGATGGTAAGTCTAAGCGAGTCATTCAGACCTTGCAGGACATTTTGAGATCATGTGCCATTGACTTTTGAATTCATCGGATAATTAGTTACCTTTGGTGGAGTTTGCCTATGTAACAGTTACCAATCTGGTATTCAGATGGCGGTGTATTAGGCTTTGTATAGTAGGTGGTGTCGTTCTCCAATTAGATGGTTCAAACCAGGTGAAAGGAAGTTTATGACTTCCCATTGTGATAGTCATTGGGATGTAGTTGTTTGTCCTCTGTGATACATAAAGTAAGCTCTAGGTAAATGACTACTTTTTGAGGAACGAGGCTTAAAACAACTGCTAAGAGAACTAAAATTTGTAGAAATAAAGAAGATGAAACTTGTGTGTGATAACCAAGCGGCCCCTTCATATCGCATCAAATCTGGTTTTTCATGAGAGGACTAAACACATTGAGATTATTGCCACTTTGTCAGAGTAAAGCTATCCTCAGGAGATATTGTTATATAATTTGTGAATTCAAGTGATTAGCTTGCATGTATCTTCACCAAGTCTCTCTTTGGTCCTCACATTAATTACATCTGAAATAAGTTCATTACATATGACTTGCAAGCACCAACTTGAGGGCGAGTGATAGAATTTAAATAGGAATAGTATATGGAATTCTTTTTGGATAAGGATTGTAACGTAGTGTCTATAACTAGGGTTAAATGTAATCATGTACATACATAATTCAATAATATGTTTCTCTTATATTTCTCACAAAAGGGAAAGACAAGTACTCAATAGTTGTGCCACCTTTCATATAAGTGGCCTTGATGTGATCTATCAATGAAGACTTGGCGTGAATACAAGCCAATTATATTTTAATTCCTAACAATGGACCTAAACATGTTCCCTCAAGTCTAAACACATCCTTAGGCAAAAGTCTCATTGAAGAAGTTAGATCTGACGCACCATACTTGAACACTAACTTGGACATGCGTATCGCTTATACATATGATGAACTTAGTCATCTTGATGTGCAAGGATATATTTTTTATTTGGATGACGAGGTCATGTTATGTTAAACTAAGAGTTTTTATGGACCAAAAAAGATCGAAAAACACTTACTTATGGTAACAAATGAACTTGACCTAAGTTCCAAGACTTGTAAATCTTAATCTAGGAATAATTTAATTATGCTTCCTTAAACAAACTTGAAGCCCTTAAAATAATTATAGAAAAATGAACTTGACCCTACGTGTCCAAAAAATAAAGCACCTCAAAGTTTCTAGGCAAGAAGTTAGTGTTCTTAAGAAATTTTACGTGCTACCTTCGATTAGGCTAAGGTGTCATGCCATACGCTTTTGCAATCCAATTTGGGATTTTTTGGCCAAAAAAAGTTAGTTTTGTCCGTGTATATTTGTTCATATCTCACTCCACTATATACATAGTTGGACCAATAAGAACCATACATATTCACAACCTTTAAAGGCCTGAGTTAGCCTAGTTACTACGACCATGGTAATTATTGCCCTTTCCACTTCGAGATCTCAAGATTTTGAAGTAATCACGCGGGTTATCAATGCCCAACCTTCACTTAATATAAGTCAATAGTCAGAAACAAGTTTAGCAATATCCTTATTCATCACCTCACACATTGCAATTGCTTTGATACATCTAAGTGGACTTTGTAACACCTCGCTAAGGCCCATTGGTAAAGAGTAGATTTAGATAAATGGTGCGGTGTTAATAAGAATGTGTGGTTATGCCAGACACCATGTTCATGTTTATGTACTAACTCATCAAACTGCTCGTCGATTCGAGTTCTATACAAGAAGCTATGCATGCTTTGCCTAAAACGGGAAACATTTTTTTTGTGTTAATGGGGATAAGGACCGTGATGTGAAGCCCATCGCAGTGAAGTTCACAGTGATGAAGATTGCGCTGTGATGAAAGGTAGTGGGCACTTTGGAAATTTGGCTTAAGTGTGGAATGTAGCGCGTAGTACGACGCATTGCCCATTGTGGTAAAGTTCACTACAGTGGGTATCGTGTCTCACCAGACCCCAGGTCTATAAATTGAACCTAGTCCACATACATTAAACTTTTAACTTGTTCTTCATTTGTTAAACTCTTACAACGACTCATTTCTCCTCTCAAAATCCCCCCCCACCGAGATAAGTTCTCCCACACCATTCTAGATATTTTGTAGTGTTTCTAACACTCGTATACGGATTCATTCTACTTTACGATCATAAGGTCTTCGAAGAAACACTTTTTAAAGGCCAAGTGTAGAATTGTTGGACGTTATTCTTCGCCAAGTTTGGAATTTTATCCATGGTTAAGGAGAGATTAAGGTAAGTAAGGTTATCCTCTACGTGCGGGAACATCATTGTTCTTCCCCCACACTATATATATTCTTCATTTGCATGAGTTCTCCTCAATGAATGAGTATGCCAAGTTGTGAAAGCCTATTTTCTTGCTCACGTTAATTCACAACGAATGTCATGAACTCGTTACATCATTCTAAATTCTCTTCACGATCGAAACCTATGAGCCCATGATTTTCTATCAAATTATGACATCGTAAGCACCATGATTTTTCTTCAAAATATGAACTTTTTGGTATTATGGCATGATTTACATGACTTTGATTTATGGATCATGATTTATGAAACTAATGATTTTGGCAATATGATGCACACAACACATACCATGATTTATGAGCTTTCGAGCTAATTATGATTCATTATTTCTTGATAGAAACTTTTTCATGTAATGAATTGGGAGTGATATTGTTAATGCGAGAAGGCATGCATGAGTTTATATAAAAAGTGCCTAAAACTACGTATCCCAACAAAAGTTTTGGATCACTCTTTTGGGTCGGGCGAATCCTATATGGTACCATGATATGGCATTTTTATGAATCGTTGCTAGCAAACATGTTATGTATGTCTCATACCCCGATAAGAAAAGGGATGACTTAGCTGATCGAGCAGATATTTAACTCCATGGTTATGCTAAGAAATTCCCATAATGATTTCAATAATGATGAAAGATGAAAACAATAGGTCAACCCCATGATTTGAATCCTTCGATTCCACTCTCTGTCTTAAATTCTTTGGTTGCCCTTCTGTTTTATGTCCCTATTATGTTTCATTCCATGTTATTTTGCATACGAGTACTATTTCATATATACTTACGTCCCTTTGTATTAGTGACACTACATTTTATGATGTGTATCATCATGATCAGGCTATCAAGTAGGATTTTTCATTTTAGCTATTGGTGAGTCCCACATTGCTCTAGAGAATCATTTATTTCAACTTTCTAGTTATGGGTATGATGAGGCCCTGTCCTAGTAAACATTGTTATTCAGATTATGCTCCAGTCTTCATAGACATATTATAGTTGATGTCTAGGTTTATGTTATGTTTTCATTTTTTACCTTAGCATCATCATACTTTGCAACTCTAACTTTATATGGAAATTATTTCTTTAATGACTAATGACCCAGTCGTGGAATGGTAGATTAGAGACTTGGGATTTTTGGCTTCACAATCCGTGGGTGGTGCCCGTAAATGGTAGTTCGGCAGTTATTTTCAGAGGTAGTTAGGTCTTTTCCTACTCTTTTAATTCTTATGCTATATCGTTTTGGTTTTATTTTGAAGACGTTAAGGGGTTCCTAATCACCCTAACCACCCCATTCATCCTCATTCTCTCAAACTCCAAATTTCTCTATCAAGTCTTCTTCCTCAAGCAATCAAGGGTTCCAAGGATTTCAAGCCTTCGTTGAAGAGTTTCATCTAGGGTTTCTATCAAGGTATATGGGAACTTCATCAATAGGTTCTTCTTCACCCATTAAGTCTCAAAGAAAACTCAATTTCTCATTAATGATTCTACCCAAATTCTAGGGTTTTCATGATTCTCTTATGGGTTCTATTGAATTTAAGTCTACGCTTCATGATTGATCTTATTATGCATGATTTGATCATAATTCAATGTTTTCAATGATATTTGCATAAACCCATGCTACGCAAGTAGTTTATGATCACGATTTAAGTTATTTCAATATGCATGCACTATGATATGAAGGATTTTACGAACCAAGGATGCTTTTAGATAAAGTATCAATCAATTTTATAAAAATAGGGTGCTTCCAGTTGAAGCACCTCTCATTATGTATGAATATCATGATTTAGATGCTTAAGATAAGTGTCTCAAAGAAGTATGTGTTATGAAATCATGATTTAAAGGAGCTATTCTTATGACTATGAGATTCTCTATGAATGATTCAGTACTACTAGATTTTTACCGTTTCAAGGATTATGAATATGATTATAATAATGCATCTTTTTCGTTAGGAGTTTACATAGCACCGAGTGGACCTAGGATGAAGGCTCACCCATTAGTAGAGGCTTGCTAAGTTTCTTGGACTCTCCAAAAATGATGCTGGACCCGTGTCGGATCCTTCAAAGTTACACTACTTTTGGAGGATCCGACACACACCCGTCGACATTTTGGAAGAGTCCGAGCAACATAGGAGGCTTGAGACCTTTAGTAGTAATCCCCTTGTCCCAAAACTACGTGTTCCCATAGGACTTAGTCTTAATTGACTCAAGCTAGTGGATCCACCTAGGCTAACGATTATGGTCTTTACCTTGGCTAGTAGGAAACTCTATTTTTGGTGTGGGAGCAGTAGATTGAGCTTCATGTTATAACTCAAATGATTTATGTCGGTTAATGGTATCTCCCACATATGTTATGATTATGATTTAAAGAGAAATGCATGACCATGTAGTATGTTTTCAAAATTGGATTCCCAGCTTCATGTTTTATTTACTCGGTCATTACATTATCATGTTTTTAGACCATCATGTTATTTTGTCATGTTCATGCATTTTTCCCATATTCAATACATTCCTAGTACTGACCGCTACATTTTTGTGCCTGTATTGTTTTATAATATAAGTGTTGACGCTCCATATCAGGCTCGTGGTTAGTATAGACTCTTATCAGCTTAGGTCAGTATTGGCGAGTCCTCATGGTTTGGGGACATACCACTTATGTTTTCTTATGATCATTTCAGACTTTATTTCAGTTTCAGATGTTTGAGTGAGCTAGGCTTATCCTAGCGACTCACTTATGATTAGAGGCTATTTCAGACATTAGTACTTTGGCTTATGAGCCGTTCTATTCAGATCATGTTATTTCAGTTATGTATATTTTCTTAGTGTCATGTTATGTCATGTGGTTCACTTAAGAGTCTCTCGGGATTATAGGTACTATGTCACATCTAGGGGTAGTCTTGGGTTGTGACAGTTATAGTGGGCGAAATACTTAAATCCTTATTTGTAGCTTTGTATCCTATATTCGTATTTTGATGAATTGAGCATGATATATATGCCTTGTGATGTATTCAAACTAGTTATACGCTAGAGAGACCTATTTTTTCTCCGTATCCACAGAAATCCTATTTTAAACATTGATATGCCTTTAACGTGTTAGTTTTTTCTCTCCTTATAAATGTAGTGTTATTATTGCACAGTTAAGACGCGAGATTTAGGAATCATGGGAGTCTGCTTTGATATATCACGCAGACCATGTGAATTTGATTTAATACAAAGATGCAAGGCTATTTAAGCAATATTATGAACGCAACATGTAAGGGCTATTGAGTCTATGAAATCTGTGAGAAGACAAGAGTTTGAGAGTGCTCAACTTGATTATTCCCACAATCTATTAGGGTTTAAATAACTAAGTATACATGTCCTAAAAAGGAAAGGAAATCAATACCTAATTAAAATAGGAGTAAATCAAGCTACCTACTATATTTATACATATGCTACAGAATATTCCTAGGATTCTAACACTCCCTCAAGCTTGTGCATACAAGTTATATGTATCAAGCTTGTTACATATATAAATTGTTCTAGCATTGACTAGGGACTTTGTGAATATGTCTTCAAGGTGCAAGCTGATCACTTGACCACACAAACCTTGTGACGATATGTCTGGAGAGCACCTTTTCTCTAACAAAATGACAATCAATCTTTGTGTGTTCTGTCCTCTTGTGAAATACTCAGTGTGATGCAATGTGAAGTGTAACTTCATTATAGCAAACAAATTTCATTCCTTTAGAATTTGCAAATCAACTTCGCCAATAGTTGCCTTATCCATGTGAGTTCACATGTTGCCCAATATTTTGCTTCTGCACGGGATCTAGCAAATATATTTTGTTTTACTTTTTCAAGACATTAAATTTTCCCCAACTAGAACACAGTATCCACAAGTGGATTGTCTGTCAAATGATGATCCTGCACACTCTGCATCCGAATATCTAATAATTTTCTCATGTCCTTGATCTTCGTAAAATATTCCTTTCCCTAGAGAAAATTTTATGTATTGAAGGATGCAAATAATTGCATTCCAATTACTATCACAAGGTGAATTTAAGAACTGACTTTCAACACTAACTGAGAAGGTAATATCAGGTCGAGTCACTGTGAGATAATTCAACATTCCTACCAGGCTTCTATATCTTCTTGGATCACTATGAGGCTCCCCCTGACCTAGTAGGAGCTTAACATTTGAATCCATTGGAAAATCAATAGGCCTACAATCTGTCATCCCCACCTCTTCAAAAATATCAAGTGCATACTTTCTTTATGAAATGGCAATTTCACATTTGGAATGAGCAATCTCAATGCCAAAGAAGTACCTCAATCAGTCAAGACCCTTAGGTTGAAAGTGCTGGAAAAGGTGATGTTTCAATTTGTTCATTCCTTCATCATCATTACATGTGATAACTATATCATCAATGTACACTACCAAATAGATGCACAAACCTAGAGTAGAGTGACAATAGAACACAACATGATCAGCTTCACTTCGTACCATGTCAAACTCTTGGATAACCATGCTATACATCCCAAACCATACTTGAGGAGATAACTTCATACCATAGAGTGTTCGTTGTTGTCTACACACTATGTTACTAGACTTCTCCTGAGCAACAAAACCAGGTGGTTGCTTCATATATACTTCATCTTCAAGATCTCCCTATGAAGAAGAACATTTTTAATGTCTAACTGATAAATAGGCCAATAACGAACAACAACCATGGATAAAAGAGACAGATTGAAGCAATCTTGGCCACCAGGAGAGAAGGTATCACCATAGTCAAGACCAAAAATCTTTTTATAACCTTTAGTTAGTAGTTGAGCTTTTAGGCGATCAATTTGTCCATCAGGGCCAACCTTCACTATATTTACCCAACGACAACCAAATGTAGATTTATGTAGAGGTTGAGGAATAAGATCCCAAGTACCACTAGAGTGTAAGGCAGATATCTCCTCAACCATAGCTTGTTTCTAGCCTAGATGAGAAAGAACTTCACATGTAGTCTTAGGAATAAACACAAATGATAGTGATGATACAAAGGCAGAATGGGTTGATGTAAAACGATGATAGCTCAAACAAATATAGATAAGGTGAGGGTTAGGAGTAGAGCAATTACCTTTTCGAGTGGTAATAGAAGGATTGTGTAAACAAGTCTTCAAAAGGCAAGAATTCAAGTGGTGGGCGTGAATCATTTGGGCGCGGACAATAATGATAGGTCAATAGTGGTGTAGGTACGGAGGAGGAAGATGGTGTTGTAGGAGATGACATGGAAGGGCAAACGGGATCCCCCAAATGGTAAAACCTCAGAAATACCTAATTGTTCAAAGAGGATGTAACGTAGGTCTGACCTTAAAAAGAAGTAACATTAGTGGACATAAGGTATCACTGTAGGTTAGGTGAAAAGCATTGACATCCCTTCTGTACCCTTGAATAACCGAGAAAGACACATTTAAGAGCACGAGGAGCAAATTTATTTTTTTCCTGAAGTGAGTATATGAACAAAGAACACGCTTCCAAATATGCATGGTAGAAGAGAGAATAAGGTTAACAGGGAAACAAAACAAAGAGTGGTACCTCATTTTGAATAAAAAAGGAAGGCATATGGTTCATCCTACAACAAAAGGTGAGCATTGTGTCCCTCCAAAAAAGAAATGGAACATTTGCTTATATGAGAAGAGTGTGTGCAATCTCAACAATATGCCTATTCTCTCTGCAACCCCATTTTATTGTGCAATGTAAGGACAAGATGTCTGATGAAGAATTTAATGGGAAGACATAAATTGTTTAAATTGAGATGATAAATATTCACATGCATTATCACTATGAAAAGTGTGAATAGAAATACCAAATTAATTTTTTTATTTCAGCACAAAAAGTTTGAAACATGAAAAATAATCAGAATGGTGAACAATCTTTCATTAAGGACATCCAAGTTCACCTTGAGTAATCATCTATAAAAGTATCAAAATACTTGAAATCCAATATAGAAGAACTAACTCTACTAGGACCCCAATATCATAATGAACTAAGTGAAAAAAGACTGCACAATTATTCAGATTGTGGAAAAGTAGCTCGAGTGTGCTTCCTGAGTTTACATGAGTCGCAATATAACTTGGACAATTTGGAAAAGCTAGGTACTCTCTTTTGAAGTTTGGACAAACTAGGGTTCCCCAATTGTCTGTGGATTAGATTCGGAGACTAAGCAAACTGTAGTGGATCAGTGAGAATTGAGATAGTAAAGTTCATCTGACTCATGCCCTTCACTAATTAACTTTCTGATATTGAGGTCATGTATAACAAAGAATTCATTAAAGAATGAGATGAAACAATTTAAAGCCTTAGTCAAACGGCTTATTAAGAAGAGGCTAAAGGGATAATCAAGGACAAAAAGAACATTATTTAGAGTCAAGGAAGGTAAGTGATTGTCTTGACCAACTCTGGTTGCCATGGTTTGAGAACCATTAGCTAACGTAACTATGAGAAGGGGCTGAGAGTAAGTAATATTAGACAATAAAGATTTTTTAGCATAAATGTGGTCAGAAGCGCCCAAGTCCATGACCCTAGGGCCAAATGTGGTGGACTGTGAGATACAAGCAACAAGATTACTAATCTGGGTCGATGTCTGCTTACTTGCCTTATACTGAAGAAAGTCATTATATTCTACCTTAGACAAAGAGAATAACTGATTGGTTGGATCACCAGTGGATTCAGTTTGAATGCTTAATGTCACGATAGTTTGCACAACTTTGTATGTCTCCTTTGCTTTATAAATTAGAATCATAGTACACTTTCTCCACCCATCAGGCACTTAGCCACTTCCTAGTATAACGTTAAGTATTGTATGTCATCCTATGCCAACTTCTGTGAGATACTTCTAAACAAAAATGTAGATACTATCTAGACTACTGTCTTTATTTACTCATATTTTTCATGGTATCTCTTTATCTTTGTTTGTCTAATTCTATGCGGTTTGGAGATTAAGAATGTTATAATCGTAGTTTGAATAGAACAATGGATCAAAATAGCCTCTCAATATCTTGTTAATCTCATTATCTCCCATCAACACTTATTGAGAATCGACACCTTATTTACTTTCTTATTTCTCTTCTCTCCATTGTGAAATTCTAATTATTTCTTTCTCCTCGTCTCCTGTCCTCACTTTTGGTTAAGTAATTTAGGAATCCCCTCGTGCTTTAATAATAACCTGCTTAGCTTCCCTCTTAACTCTCTTGTACTTGTGAAAGTCTTGTCCATGTTTTGCTTTTGTTCCTATAGCATTTTCTTTTAGCTATAGTAACTCACTCCTTCCACTTCCTCATTCCATCACCAAGATCTTGAGATCAACGTCCTACACCTTTAGATACACCCTACACTTTGTTTGCTACTTTTTTAATGGAACATGACATTTCCTTCCATCGGACATCTATGACAACCTTAAAGTCCCATACTACTTCCTTTATAATTCTTCTTGAATCGCTAGCTAGTTGGCACCTTTAGTGTCCACTATTGAATTATTGATTACTAGCATGTCGGCCTTTTCTCACTTTCTCCTACATTTTTCATCCAAGATCAACAATCCATGTTGGATGGTTATTGTTTCTCCTAGTATAACCTTAACACTCTTTACATTTAGTTATGTCATGTCTTCTAGTATGAATAAACTTTATTTGATTATTTTCCTCCACTTCTAAATGCTATTAAGTGAGAATCTCTCTTCTTAAAACATTTGCTTGCTACAATTAAATGATACATTAAAGCTAACCTTAGGACAACATTTTCTTCATCATTCCTAGTGTCATAACCATATTCCATGTGCACTTGATCAAAATCATAACTATCATTATCCACATGCCTATTTAGATCTCCCATATTAAGAATTTGTTGGTTGCATAGAATCACTTGAATCTAGGTGTCAATATCTTCCCAAAATTTAGTTTGACCTTTAGCATCAAATTGAATTTGTAGAGTATAAGCACTAATAATATTGGTTTTTCCATTTTACCAACAACAGTAAACGAGATAATCTTATTACCAACTCACTTTACATCTACGACTTTGTCCTTAATCTTGGTTCTAAAATAATTCTCACATATTCCTAATTTTATAAATCTGAAAAAACTATAATCAATATCCTGTGTTGCCTATCTCTCTAGCCTTTTGCACATTTCATTTAGTTTTCCGTAGGCATACAATATTAACTCTCCTCTTTTTTAAGGTTTCCATTAATTTTTGTCAAGTCTCTGTTCTAGCTACCTACCTAATTTGTCCTTTCTAGACTAGTTTTTTTATCCTAATCCATTCACAATACGAGAATCCTTTCTTAATTTGCATTGCATCCAAATGTTGATGTGATTGGAATGCTTTATTTATCCACACCCATCTAAGATGTGTGGCCTTTCGACTTTACACAACTTTTATTAAGAATTTGTTAGTTGCATAGAATCACTTGAATCAAGGTGTCAATATCTTCCCGAAATTTAGTTTCACCTTTAGCATCAAATCCATTTTGTAGAGTATAAGCACTAATAAATTGGCATGGAATGTAAGGGGGTTAAATGACCAAAATAAGAAAACAATGGTGAAGAGTCTAATGCAAAAATGGAAGGCGGATGTTTACTGTTTTCAAGAAACAAATCTCATCAAGGAGGTTGAAGTAATGGCTAAGCAATTATGGTCATGCCGATGGATGAAATGTGGTTACATGGAAGTTGGGGGTACCAGTAGTTTCTTTTTTTATGGTGATGGACAATTGAAGTTGGTCAATAATCCATAACTTATGAGTTTGTCTCAACTCATAATCTCTATACCTGGTACCTCACTGGAGTGTATGTTCCTCATACCGGGAATGAGAAGTTAATTTGCTGGGAGGAACTAACTGTTGTTAGAACCATTTGTGGTGGTCCTTGGGTCACATGTGGAGACTTTAACACTAGAACTATGGAAGAAAGAAAATGATGTAACCGAATCTCTTTTATTATGTCTAATTTCTCAACATGGATAAATGAGATGGAATTACATGACCCCAGCTACATGGTGGAGTTTTTACTTGGTTCAGAGGCCTCAATCACCCAAGTGCAGCTAGGCTAGACATATTCCTACTCTCTATGGAATGGGAAGAAAAATTCAAAAATATCAAGCAAAAGCTACTACCTAGAGTCATCTCTGATCATTGCCCTATCATGTTAGAATGTGAAAACTGGGAGAAGAAAAGGTCAAATTTCAAGTTCGAGAACTAGTGGCTCAAGGTGGAATGAATTCTTAGTAGAATGATTTCTAGACTATAGACTCAATGTTAAGCTAAAAATTCTCAAGGAAAAACTCAAAGAATGGAGCAAAGCTAACTTTGGAAAGATAGTAAACAAGAACAACAACTTATTGGAAGAACTGGCTGAAATTGATGAGTTACAGGGAACAAGAGATTTGACTGAAGATGAAATGATGATAAGAGCCACCATAGTAGTGGAGTTAGAAGAGCTGGCAAAAAATGAAGAATCAAGGTGGAGATAAAAATCCAAAGTATTATGGCTGAAACAAAGGGATAATAATACAAGGTTTTTCCAAAGAAAGGCAACATCACACAAGAGGAACACCATTGACAGGCTGATAGACAAATGAGAGATTGTAGAAGACCCTACACTATGATTGATTTTTATAGAAAGCTCTACACTGAATCTAAAAACTGGAGACCTAGATTTTATTTCCTGGACTGTCCAACTATAACTCAGGAGGAACAAAATTGGATGCAAAGACCTTTTACTGAGGAAGAGGTCCTGGGATGCTTAAAACAATGTGATGGAGATAAAGCTCTATGTCTTGGTGGCTTCACAATGAGTTTCTTCAAGTCGTGTTGGGGAACATTGAAATCTGATGTTGACCATTCACAATTTTCACCAAAAGGAAGTCTTTGAAAAAGCTTTTAATGCCACTTTCATAGTATTGATTCCTAAAAAAGCTGGGGTAGAGGAATTAAAAAATTTCAGACCTATTAGCTTGATAGGGAGAGTATATAAGATTATTTCTGAACTAATCACCGAGAGGTTGAAGACAATAATGGGGAGATTAATTAATGTACACCTAATGGCTTTCCTAAAAGGAAGGCAAATTATAGATGCCTCACTTATTGCTAATGAATTGGTGGACTCCAGAGTCAAACAAAAAAAAGGCCGGTATCTTGTGTAAGCTGAATATAGAAAAGGCATATGATCATGTTAATTGGTATTTTCTACTAAAAATCTTGAAGGACATGGGTTTTGGAGGAAGTGGCTTAACTGGGTAAGCTTATGCATATCCACTGTTAAGTTCTCACTAATTATAAATGGCAAGAAGGTTTCTTCCAATCTCAAAAATGGCTAAGGCAGGGGGACCCCCTCTCACCCTTTCTATTCATTCTACTCATGAAAGACCTCAACCACATGATAAGGAGAGCAAATGTCAATGGATGGTTAATAGTTTGTAAAGCTCAAATGTAGGGGAATATGGAGAATGAGGTGGGGGTTACTCATTTACTTTATGCAGATGACTCTCTGATTTTCTGTGAGGCTGAGGTGACACAAATTAGACACATTAGAGCAATTCTCACTATTTTTTAAGGTGTTTATGGGCTCCATGTTAATTGGCAAAAGAGTTTCATCTATCCAGTAAATCATCTAAGTAACATGGACTTGCTAGCTAGCAATATTGGTTGCCAAATAGCTACTCTTCCCACAAAGTATTTGGGCATGCCTTTGGGAGCACAAAACAAGGACATAGCAGTGTGGAGTGATGTTTTGGAGAGATGTGACAAGAAACTTGCAAGGTGGAAGAGTCATTTCCTCTCTTTGGGAGGGAGATTGACCCTGGTCAAGTCAGTCCTAGATGCTTTCTCTTCCTACATGATGAGTCTTTTCCCTATCCAAAGAGCATTGAGAAAAAGATGAACAAACTAGGAAGATATTTTCTTTGGAATGGAAACAGAGAAAATAGAGGTTACAAGCTAGTCAAGTGGCATATTGTTACTCTTAGTAGGAAGCATGGGGGACTGGACATAAAAAAGCTAAGCCCCAGAACTCCTACCTTCTATAGAAATGGTTGTGGAGATTCTGCACCGAAGAGCTATCACTATGGAAGAGAGTCATCATTGACAAATATGGACTACAAAGTCATTAGTCTACTGAAGAGGTTCTGGGAACTTTTGGGTGTAGTTTTTGGAAGACCATAAGAAGATTATGGCAACAGTTTACGGATAGCATCTCACTTAAGGTGGGAAATGGCAGGAAAATTGACTTCTCGAATAATTTATGGATTGGACAAGAATGCCTTGCAACTCTATTTCCAGATTTGGTTATACTCAGACAACAGAACAAGGACACAATTTCTCAGATGTGGAGCCCTCAGGGATATAATTTCTTATTTAGAAGAGCCCTCAATGACTAGGAAAAAGAGAGAATCAGTGCTCTATTTCTGATCCTAAATACCTCCCCAGGCACCTTCAATGAGCCTGACAAGCCTATATGGAAATTACAGAGGAAATGAGTGTTCACAATGTAGTCTTGCTACTAGAGTAGCAATGTTGGTCAAACAAGAGATAGACTCTGGCCTTGGAAACTAATTTGGAAGATAAAAATACCTTTAAAGGTATCATGTTTTTCTTGATTGGTGAGTAGAAGGGCATGTCTAACACATGAAGTGCTTCAGAAAAAAGGAAGACACATTTGTTCAAGATGTTTTATGTGTGATCAAGATGTTGAAGTCAAAGGACATTTGTTCCTCCACTGCAAGGTAGCTACCAACCTATGGAACATGTTTTTCTACATCCTTGGTGTAGGCTGGGTAACTCCACAGACCACTAAGGGTATGTTAGACAGCTGGAAGGAGATCGGAAGAAGACATTCTACTGAAGACTGGTGGGAGTTAATACCAGCTTGCATTTGGTGGACTCTATGGAAAGAAAGGAATGCTAGATGTTGTGAGGACAAAAGTAACAACATCGAGAAGATAAGGATGAATAGCCTTAGTATTTTATACTTTTGATGTAAACAGGATATGAGGGGGGTATAGAACTTTTTGTTGATTTCATAGGCAATTTGTAATTTCCTTAGGGGTAGGTTTTGTTATTCTCTGATGAGATTGTAAGTGACCTATGCTCTTCATTATTTGATGATAAGACTTTTGTGAATACACAGTTACCCTTATCTCAAAAAATAAATAAATTGGTTTTTCCATTTTACCAACAAAAGTAAACGAGATAATCTTACTACCAACTCGCTTTACCTCTACATCTTTCTCCCTAATCTTGGTTCTAAAATAATTCTCACAATATTCCTAGTTTTATAAATATGAAAAATACTATAATCAATATCTTGTGTTGCCTATTCCTCTAGCCTTTTGCACAATTCATTTAGTTTCCCATAGGCATACAATATTAACTCTCCTATTGTTTAAGGTTTTCATTAATTTTTGTCAAGTCTATGTTCTAGCTACCTACCTGAATTTGTCTTTTCAAGACTATATTTTTTATCCTAATCCATTCACAATACGAGAATCCTTTCTTAATTTGAACTACATCCAAATATTGATGTGATTGGATTGATTTATTTATCCACACCCATCCAAATAGGTGGCCTTTCGACTTTACACAACATTTGGATGTTGATGAGACGAGACTAACTTCTTTCCCACACTCATTCCTGATAGGAACCCTTGTCTTACTCTCTCACAACTAGGAAACAATGTGATGGAACCCCTTATTTATTTCTGATCACTTGGGTGAATGTAACGCGTGCCTAGGTGAGAAAGTCCTAATGATATCTATGATATGAGAAATTCTAATTGAAATTGGTTAGTTTTACGGTGGAAGCTAATCTACTAGTAATCCTCCTCCTTTATCCAGGTTTGGAATCTGCAATGGAGGTAAGCTAATAAAATTGGGGGGGGGGGGGTTAAAAAACATCCCCACACCCCCGAAGTTCAAGTGTACAAAAACAATAATAATATACCTAGTATAGTCTCATAAGTAAGGCCAGGGGAAGGTGATGTGTAAGCAACCTTACCCTATCTCATAGAAAAGTTGTTTTCGATTAACCCTCAGCTAAAGTAAGTCATATAAAAATATGTATGAAAAGGAAATACCAGTGTTTTGGACGGCGAGAGGTGACAAAAGGCGACAAGGGCTTGCCTCGCCATGCGATGAGGCGCTCACCTTTTTGAATCGAGGCACCAATTAATACCAAAAATTAAAAATATTTAATTGCATATATAAATATCCAAAATCTCAATAGCAATAACATATATTAGTAAATATTTCAATTCAAAAACTAATAGTAGATACTAAAAGTCTACAACTTTAAAGACCCAATAATTCAAAAGACAATACTAGAACTCTAAAGTTCTATTCTTCTTCAAAACTATCCAACTCTTGAAGATCAACATCCTCTACATCATTATATTGCTCCTTATCTTCTTCCTACTCGTATTCTTCATCAATTAATGTTCGAGTCCTACTTGAAGTTGAACTTGTAGATGTAGTTTCTACTCATTTACCCTTGTCAAGTGCTCTTGATCTTGAAGAAAGTTCCCTAAGATGATAGATACTCTCATCAGCTCCAATTGGCGTAGCAACACTACCCCAAGTAAGATCATCATCCTCATATACTAGTTCATCTACTTGATCTTCGGGGCATCCAACTAACCATTCATTTGAATCATCATTGTTATCCAAGCGAATTGGATCAATGAGATCACGAGCATCATAACGACGTTTCAATGTTCTATTGTACTTACTGTACACTAGATCATTAAGACGCGATAGTGCAAGCCTATTCCTCTTTCTGGAATGAATCTGCGCATAAGTTATAGATATTAACTACTGTCTAATAGATTCTGATAATAATATAATATGGAAATTAGGATATAATTTTTTTACTTACGTATTCAAACACACTCCGATTTCTCTCACATCCGGATGAGCTACAAGTTAGGCTTAATACTTTCATGGCAAACTTTTACAAGTTTGGTGTTTCACTACCAAATAGTGACCACCATTCAACTATTATAAAATAAATTTGAAAGTTAATGAGTATAAATAAGTCAAATAATTTAAGTAAGAGCTAAATCAACTCACTTACCCGATGACCTTGTGTCTCTAGCTCTTTTAGCTGGACCACAACCAAATAGTCCATCCGCCATTTTGTACATAAGAAGCTCAGTGACTAGTAAATCTTGTATTGCTGTATCGGGGATCATCTTCTCAACACATGCATAATAATCATTCCACAGAGTCTTTAGTAAAGTTCCCTCTTCTTGAGTTTTATAATACAATCCTGGGTTCAAAACATGGCCTGCAACATGCAAAGGCCGATGGAGTTGGTCTGACCACCTTGCATCAATAATTTCAAACACTTTCTCATATTGCTTCTTAACTCCATGAAAACCTCGCTCAATAGTTTCGTTGGCTCTATCCATTGCTTTATAAATATAGCCCATTGGTGGTTTTTTCTACCCATCCACCAAATGAAGCACTTTTGTCAAAGGGCCACAAAATGTAAGTGCTCGAACAACATCATCCCAAAAGTGGGCAGAAATAATAAGGTTGTCAGCTTCTTTCCCCAAAGTTTCCTTTGCAAATTTACTTGAAGTCCATTCGGTTGAGAGGACTAAAATTCTCAAGTTTTTTCTTTGTATGTACATAGCTCTCAAAGTTAAGAAGGCCGTTGTAAATCTTGTCTTGGCCGGTTTCACCAAATTTCTTTCCTTGGTGAATTTTCTCATCAAGTTTAACAACAATGGCCTTTGACTAATGTAAGAATGGATTCTGATGGCCTTCTTAAAAACTGTTAAAGTAAAATTATAGTAATTAGTAGTTAATGAGTATTAAATATTGACTATAAAGAAAGTTAGAGGATAGGAGAGTGATATTACCGGAAGCATATGGATTAACCTTGAATATGTCACCAAACATCAAGTTGATGCAATGAGCGGCACATGGAGTCCAATAAATGTGTGGGTACGCACCCATCATCATACTTCCCGCTTTAACATTCTCACTAGCATTATCAGTGACAATTTTTACAACATTTCCCGGTCCAATTCTTTCAATAGTGTTTTCAAACAACTTGTACATTTTGGTGGAATCGGTAGATTCATTGCTAGCATCAACATAACCAAGAAATACACTACCGATTGGAGAATTCACCAAAATATTGATGATCATTTTACCATTTAGTGTCGTCTATTTTTCCATCATAATGGAACATCCAAACTTTGTCCATTGCACTTTATGCTCATCAATAATTTTTTCCACTTTCTCCACCTCTTTTTTTAGGTGAGTAACTCTACCTTCATGGAATGTAGGAGGCTTTATTCCGGGGCCATGTTGACCTACTGTCTCAATAAACTTATCAAATGATTTGTAATTGACACAATTAAAAGGGAGCCCCGCATCGTACATCCATATTGCAAAAGCACACACCGCACGTTCTCTTAGAATTTTCTTGGTTTCATCAATTCCTGCTCCTTTTTCAAACTCTTTTTTTTGTGTTGATTTTTGTGGAAAATAGAGATTCATAGGGCCTTTCATCATATTCCGCGCGGTGGATGATGCACCTCTACTAGAAGATATTTTTCGCGTTTTGGAGGGAGGCATCATTTCAGCATATTCATCCATATCATCAACATCATCAATATCAACATATTCTTCTGACTGTCTCACTTGAAATTTTGGATTATTAGCAATTTTATTTTCCATATAAGACCTTACTTCTTCTCTAATCTCCGACGGACAAGCTGAACATTGTTTTACATTTTTGTAACCACCCACTAAATGTTGCTTGTGTCGAGTAATACTGTAACACCCCTGAAATCTAGTGACCTAATCTAGAGCCTAACTTGAAGTCTAGTGTCCTAAATAGGGTTAACATATAGATAAAAGTCGTAAAATGCCCTCCATAACCTAGTACTAATGATTTAGGGCCTACACATCAAGGCATAACCCCCTAGGACTCCCCCCCCCCAAGGGTCCTTGAGGAGGACCCAAGGGAAGGTCCAAAAATTGTCAAAAACAGCTTGTGACCACAATTGGGCACCCACGAGTCGTGGGTGGATCCACGCTCCGTGGTTGGGAGTCGTGGGTTGAGACTTAGTCTCTCCAATAAATCCCCCATTTTCCAAGTCTCTTAACCAAATGACGCCCTAGCAGGACGGTCTGTGGACCCATCCACGGTCCGTGGATGGGGTTCGTGGATCACACCTGTAGGTGTTGTCTTGGTTCGGCCTTAGTGGGGGTGTTTTGGTAAATTGCTTTAAGGGTTAGTCAAGTTAAGGGACGGTTATTTTGGGTTAGTTAAAGTATTTTAAGACTATTAAAAATACAGAACACTAATTTTCAATTCATTATTTCAAATCACTCAATTGGAAACTATTCCCTCCCTCTCAAATATTTCTCTCTCTAAGACGAAAACCTCCATTGAAGAATAAGGTCAAGGTCAAGCTAGGGGTTCAAGAACAAGTCATTTCTCATCAATTTCTTGTGGAATTCGACCTAAGGTATGGATGTTCTTCATTCTTGGTAGCTATCCCCCAAGAAGTCCCTTCAAAGTATGTTTTTAAGACTTCCAAAACCTAGGGTTTTCATCTAGTCACGGGTCTTCTTCCAAAATGATTTCTAATGTTTAATTATGGTTTATTATGATTGATTAAGATGATTTATGGTTAGATTAATGGTGTATTGTTGGATTTTGATGAAAATCTCTCTTGGACTCATGATTTCCCCTTCTTCCTAAATTGTGAACTATGTATGGCTTGATTGATGATGAGAGCTTGACAATTGATTATGTTCACACTGATTATGTTGTTGAATCACGAAATCCCCCTATCTAATGTGATAATTCATGAAGTTAGGGTTGATCTTGATTCCTAGCCTTGAAGGGCAATAACTAGG
>JAJOOS010004963.1:0-26625 GCA_029582725.1 Solanum chiquidenum
ATATCTCATTCATCCGAACTCGAAACTTAGCAAACTCAGTGGCGTTGGAAATATAACTCAAAGAACTTCCCTACGGTATCTGGTAGCACACCTAAATCATCTTGAGCTAGGAGTTATGATCGTTTGAAGTCGACCCAAAACTTATACCTAGCATAACTTGCAAAATTTCAGATTTTGCTATTTCCAATTTAATTCCTTCTCGAACTCAAGGTGCTACATATAGTGACCTTAACACGTAAAGAAATTTTAATTCCTCGGAAAAATCCTACTCACAACGAAGAACGGTTCAAGTCTTAGCTTAAAAATTTTCTGGGGTGTTACAATCCGTACTATCGTAAATGATACGCAGATATCCTTCGTCATATTTTTGGAGCATTGGTATCTCTACCGTTCAAAAACTAAAGCATATATACCCTATATACTAACAGATATACACGTGTCATAATCTTATCCACTGACCTGACATTTATTAAATATCGGATCGACGGATAAGATTGCGTCACATGTCCCTATTTAGTCTTCCTTTAGAGTGAAGGACATATGTACTCTAGTTTTTGGACGGCAGGGGCACCAATATCCCAAAAATATAACGAAAGGTATATCATTTACGATAGTTCGGGATATAGATATATTTTTATTTTTTTTTGCTGATGAAAAATCTACTAAGAGAATTTACGATAAGTCAATTTCTGATAAATTTTATCAAAAAGTTTCACATTTTCCAGTACTGCTTAAATAAGTGGTTGAACAAATGAATGGCTTACATTCATAAGTTATTATTACTATTATAAATGACATAAAATTATCATTTTATGATGAGTTAGTTACTATAGTATTATCCTAAAATCATAACATGTATTTTAATAAAAAGTATGATTAACACATTATTATTAGTTATTATAATTCATCAAACTATCATTAATTATGAAGATCCACCCGAGAAAAAAAAAATCATAACAACGTTAATAACTAATTAATTTTTAATATAATTTTTCCACATTCTACAAAAATGTTTTTTTATAATCTATTAAGTTGGATTTTTTTTAAATTTAATTTTTATAAATGAGCATTTGGTTAAGAGAATTGGGGAAAGTTACTTGAAATGAAAGTTTATATTTCTTTTTCTCATTTTCTAATTTTAATTATTTGCTTATAATTAATTGCTTGATTTGATGATGTTAACAGCCACGAGAATGAACACGTGACCATGGAAGGTCAAAGTTGAGGCTACCTTACACTCGGTTTGGATCATTGTTACCCATTATTTCATATTGTATTGTATTGAACTCTGTTGTACTGTATAGTATGGTAGATACAATGTTTGGCTAGACTGTATTGTTTGTTGTTGTTTAAAAATATTTTTATTGTTTGGTTTGACTATATCGAATTGTATTGTAATTTATAAATTTACTAAAATATCCTTAATTATTCTAGGGTAGGAGGTTTGACTAGAATTAAATAATATAAGGTGAAGGGTAAAATAATATTATGAAATATTATGTAAAGATATAATTGAAAAAGAAATTAAGTAACAATGGAAACACACCAAATTGGTTGTTCCATAAAATGGGGATTTTCATTGTTACGTAACAACGGAATTTAACAATACAAACAATACAATACATTTTAATTAACAATCAAAACAAACATTATAGGTATAGTAACGATACAATACAATACAATATAATACAAGACAATGGGTAACAATGATCCAAACAGAATGTTAATGACAACGTAGAATAATTCAAAATTATCAGGGAAGTTAGAAATTTCATTAAAAATATATAAGATTTAACATATATTTAAACGGTAATAATTAACCTATGTACTTCATATAAATTCTACTTACCTAATACAATTTTCCAAAGAAGAATGTTACATTATGTTATTTCGCATTCTTGAAATAATTTGTTTTAGCCTTTTCATTTTATCTTTAATAAATTTATTTTTCTAGTCACACAAATCTCATAACATATCTAAAAACATTTTCACGTGCTTATTTAGCAAAATCTAAGTAATTTTTGGTTTTATTCAGAATTTATAGTTTTGGAATTATAATTTTTGAATCCTTTATCTTATTTATGAGATCAAATAATATCAAGTTAGATAGATAAAGTGAACAAATGAATATTGATAATATTCATTTAGCTAAAGTTCAATGAACATTATTGAAATAAAAGATGAGAGTCTTAACTAAAATTTAGGTATATGTTTCCTTCCACTCAAAATGACCCACACCAAACTTTGACAATAACATTAATATAAGAGATTTTTTTTTTTAAAAAAAGGTGAAAAATGCAAATTAGGTTTTGACCAACACATTACAATATCTAGTCCAAACTCCAAAATTAGACTAAACAAGACTAAATTTTTTTCCTTTAAATATTTGAAAAACACTAAAAACACATATTTTTATCAAGTAATCTAAAGTCACATGTATCTAGTCAGATATTTTGTTTAAAAAAAATTAAAATAATTGGCACTAATGACAAAAAGAGAAATCCATTATTTGAATCAAGCAAATTAAATGATTTCTATCCAAAAAACACGACTTGATTAATTACTGAATTATTATTTATTTCCCCTTTCTTTCCATATTTGTTGTATGTATAATTTACTAGTTAGAAAGTTTGTTTAGGCATTAAAAATGAGACATACTTACAATGTCAAATGTGTGGTACAAAATCTAATACACAAAGCATATTTGGTGAGAAACATTGGATGAATGAAGACTAGCCAATTCATTGCATTTTCAAAGTTAAGAAGCAATCAAGTCAACATTAAGTTTTAAGATATTCCCTCAATTCATTTTTACTTGTCCACCTTAGACTTTACACGTACGTCTCTCAAGATGATTGATATACGTAATTTACCAACAATACTCATACTAATTAATATATAGTCTTAAATCTTGAGAAATGATTTGAATAATTAGTAATTAATGTTGATGATAAAATTAAAAAAATAATTGTCTTTCTTGATATTTGAAAAATGACTAAGTTAAAATAAACCTTAGTATCATGAAAATAACTTTGAAAATATTTGCATGAGAATATTTTCATTAGTTTTCGATAAAAAGATCGACATGCATGTCATATAACTATGGTATGAAAGATATATCTTTAGATGATGAATAAATTTGGAATGTGTTCGTTAAAATCTAAATAATTTATGTTTTTACAAAAGAAGGCAATTGCACCCCACTTTCTTCAAGCAATTATTTTGTACAATATTTTTGTAAGTTGAATTTGGCCCAATACTATTGGCATTGATATATAACATCAACAATATTGAAAATTTAAGCGGAAGAAAAGAAAACATTGTAATAAATATGGAGGAAGAAATCTCTCTCTCAATATATATGCACCTTTAGCTTGCATATACATACACAATATATTAACATATCAAATTCATAATACAATTTGACTCATATCAGTAGCCCAATTTTGCATGGTTCCATTTTGGCCCATGGACATATGTAACACATCTAGTCAAGTAATTGTATAACATATTTAAAAGCAGGGAAAAACTACTTAATTACACGAACATTTCTACTATATTTACTAGTTCGTCCTATAGTTTGAAATAATTACATATTGTCTCACTAATTAATAATTTCACATCTGATATATCTAGATACATGTATGTTTGGTTGTAGACACACGTACTCTAAAACACATATACTTAGGGAGAGAGACGAGCGAGAAATTCAGTGTATCTCAGATACATGAGTATCACACTAGATATTTGTATAAAAAATACTAGATACATTCTAAAATACAAATACATAGAGAGAGGTGAGCGAGAGAAGGAGAGAGGCAAGTGAGAGACACTACAACAAAAACAACTTTTAGCGGCAATAAATAGACACATTAATAAAGAGTGTTAAAGTCTTTACCGACACTATAGTTAAGTGCCATTAGATTCAATATCGCTAAAGTCTTTTAGGGACATATACAAAGAGTGCTAATTACCGCTAAAAATAAATATTTAGCGGCAATTGCTAATTAATTGCCGCTAAAGATCATTTTTGATGTAGTGAGAGTCAGTGTATCCCAGATACGTGCGAAGCTACTTAGATATAGTATATCTAAAACAAATTGCACCTACTTTTGACCCCATGTATATCTGGACGCGTTAGATAGACATATCTGAGACCAAAATATGTCTAGGACGATAAATTCAAAAACTCACAAGAAGACACATAATTAAACCCTAAATTAGTAGAATTTGTATTGTTTTCCTAAAAGTATCAATCACTTTTTCTTGTGCCATGAGTTGTTAATAATTTACTGATGTGTGTCATTAGTTGGTTTTGATTTATGCATTCCTTGGAGAAAAAAAAAACTCAAATATTATTATTGATAAATGATAAATGTAAGAACATTAGAACAAACATTTCCATTATAGTATATAACATTGAACAATCCAACAATTATACTAAACACCAAAAGATGCCACTCATTAATTTACAACAAACAATAGTACTACAACAAGATCAACATTTGTGGGTACGTACAAATACAATACATCAATCACATTACAAAACAATACATTACGATACAATGACTTTAGGAGAGCAACATAAAATTAACAAATCAATATTTATTTAATTAAGCCCCGTTTCTTTTGACTTAGATGTGTCAATGAACGATTAGCAGACACCATCAATATTCCTAATTCATGTGATTTTCGATTGAGTTCAGAATCAATAATATTAGCATTCTTTAAACTTGTTTCACATCGATCCGAAGCATCGCCAACATTATGAAAATCATAATCATCTGTATCGTCTTTATATCCTTTATTTTTCGCGGTTCTATCTAAAATCAATTGGAAATTAGGTCCCATATTGAGCCATTCCTTTTCACATTCCGTGTACACAGGATTTTCAATTTTTTTCTTTAATACGTAGTCGTGTGTTGTCTTTGTTTGAGCTACGATTGATTTCATCAGAGCCAATCCGAGGTCCAAATCTGTTGCTGTTGCTGCTGCTAGTACCTTATCGGCTTTAAGGTAGTCGAGACATTCCTTATCTTTTTCGCAAGCTATGTCTAAGATGTCATCGTTTGCATTGATGCTACGTGAGGAGAAGAAACAGAGGATTAACGAAATAAGTAAAAAGAGAATCGAGATTTTGTTCAAAGAAGCCATTTTGTAAAAAAGTTGAAAAGGGCTTCTTTGGCTTTTATTTGTTGCGTGAGTTTGGTTTTGGGAGAATTTTGTGTTATTTTATAGGTGATTTTGAGTAACAAATTAAAATATGTATCAAGAGAAATTTAGGGGTGAGGCATTAATTTTTGGGGTTTTTTTTGTATGGTTTTCCATAATGTAAGGACTTGAGATAAGGAGAAAACACATAGAGGATATATAGACCCAAAATTAGTTTAATTTGTTATCACTATTGAAGTTATAATCGTAGCGTATAAGCATTTGCAAGTTTAACCATTTCGAAATCAACTATTAATACAACTGAAATGTCGTTGGGCTTGGCAATCCAAAACGTTAACATTTTTTTATGAACTTCTGACATTTATAACTGAATTCAAGACATAAAATGTCTGAAGTTCAGATATTTATGCCAAACTTTAAAAGCCTACGTATTTTGTCTGAAAATATTTCATCACATCCTAGCTTAGGATAAGAATCCAGTATTGGCAAAATATATGAGAGAAATTGGACATATAAGTAAGCATATCTTAACTTAATGACACATCTTAAAGTAGTGCGGATTTAACCTAGAGCAGATAATTTCACTAGCAGGATGAACCATTAGATATGGTATTAGAGACACTCTTGTATCAGCCTTATTGGTGGTGGGTCAAAGTTCAACTGAGAATAGATAAATCTGGGAAAGAAGGACAAACCTTAGTGCTGAATATAAGCAAATCTCACGTGTCAGCCTTGTCGATGGTGGATCAGAGATCAACTGAGTTTAGACAAATTCGAGAAGGCAGGGCAAACCTCAATGTTGAGTCTAGCCAGATCGATCTCATGTGCCTGCCTTGTCAATGGTGGGTCGGAATTCAGTTGAGTTTAGACAAACCAGGGAAGGCGTGCAAACCTCAATATTGAGTCTTAAATTTCATGTTGTTGTGGGCAAGACTCAACGAGGACAGTGAGTTCATAAGAGGGGTATATGTGACACTATAATTAGGATAATTAAGGCCCCACATCGACAAAACATAAGAGAGATTATTTTCAGTATATAATAAGCAAGTTTTACATCCCAGTGACACATTCTAAAATCATGCAAGTCAAAATCTAAAGCAAAGAATATCATTAGTGGACTAAGCCGCTACATATTCACTTGAAGTTGTTAGAGAGATAATAGGACTAATACCAATAATTTAAGTCCATAAGTATGACAATTAGTTCTCATTTTAAAGGCAGAAGTAGAAGAAGAAATGACCAAATTTAACCTTACTCTATATGTAGGAAATTATTTTCAACTATAGATGAAAAACGATCATAATGACAAAATCAACAATCAACCTCAAGGCGCACCCCAACTTACTTCAATCAGCTTTAAGCAAAACATTAGTACATAAGCATGTGTTAAGTGCTTATCAATCAATTTGAATGAATATTATTTGTGTCAGATTTGAAATTTATAAACTAAATCAAACTAATAAAATTTGAGGTTTTCAATTTCAAGTTTTCAATTTTTTTCCGGATTTTTTTCCGGTAAAAGTGTTTCTTAAGAAAATAACATAAAATATGAGATAAGTGATGACACAAAAATATTTGACAAAACATAATAATGAAATCAAATAAAATAAATATTGTAAATTAATAAGTCTTAATGAAATTGATCATAATTTAAAAGTACTAAATCATGCTAAAATATAGTAAAACCTCACTAAATTAATACTCGATTAATTAATAATCTCTCTAAGATAATAATTTCCTCCGGTCCCGACTTGGGCCAATAGAAAAAATCATTCATTTCGATAAGATAATAAGATAATATATTTTCAGAAGATTCCTATATAAATATATGGTCCCATTAATATTATAAATTAATAATTCTTTAAAAGTACAAAATATATCTTAATTTTTTTTAGTGAACTATGATTCTACTATGTTCTGTTTTTTGTTAAAATTTAAACCTAGCTAGTTGAAGCTCATCTTTAACTTTTCTTATTGCATTCAAAAATTTTGGTGTTGTCTTTTCTAATCGCACCATAAAATTGTGAAAAGTTCTCGATGCACGTGTTTCTTTATGTGTAACTGGTTTCAAAGGTATTGTATCATCTTCAACTTTATTATCAACAATATTTTTCCAATGATATCCACAATTTGTTCTATCTCCGGACCTCTGAACATGTATCATTTTCACTCATCCAATAGGTTATTAACGTCCATTTTATTGCGGCAATCGAGATCATTAATCATGAACTCAAGTTCATGAATGACGTTTTCACAAGTGGGTTCTTTCAAATTCTTTGAGATTTCATCCCTGAACAATCTTTTCGGTGCCGAAACACTCTTTAAATTAATAAATATTAATTTGTCTATTAAATAATAACTCTACAAAATAATAATATTTCATGTTCCCGCCTATATTAATTTAGAGAGATTTTACTGAATGTCTAATAAATATTAATTACTTGAGTAAACATTAAAGAAAAAAATAACAGTAGGTTATATATGTTAAATGTCTAAATTAACGTGAAATTAAAGAACAAATAGTCAACATTATTGCAATTCTTAGTGTTGAATTAATTTGTTTTTGTAAGCATTAGAATTGATTTGATTTTGATTTGAGCTTTACTAGAGTTACTAATATGTATGGACTATAACTTTTATTGGACCATTCAAATTTCTAAGTCTCAAAAACTTGAAATAATATGTTAAAGATAAAAATTATGAAAAATTATAAGAAATATTTAGAAATTATATCAAAGTAAATATTTTTAAAAAATTATATATAGAATGATGGATTAATTTGGTCTCGGATTGACTTTTTTATATATATTTAAAACCAAATCAACCCAAGTATAATTGGAATTTTTTCCCCACCAAATCAAGTCAAACCAAACCATTAATTAAATTATTTTTTTATTTGATTCAATTTATAATTTGATTCGATTTGTTATTCGAGTTTGTACACCCCATCCTTATATTCAATGTCTTCATTTGCAATTATTTGTACGAAAAATACAGCCAAGTGTTTGTTTTGTTCTTGCAAGTCTTTGTTATTGTTTTGCACGCAAAGATTGTGGTTCATGTACGTAGTAGACCATGAATATCTATCATAATTCACTAGTGTCCTTGCAAATTTTAAATTGGAGCCCTATATGATTCATTTCACTCACCTACTTTCGTTGTACAAAAAATAATCTCTAGCAGTAATTAATTAATAGTAATAGTTTAACTATCATTAAATATATTTTTTAAAGGTAATTAACACTCTTTGTGAATATTCTTAAAGCCTAGCGACATTGGATCAAATGACAATTAACTAATGTCGGTAAAAACTTTAGCAATCTTTATTAATGTGCGTATTTATTGCTGTTGAAAACTGTTTTTGTGATATGTCCTTAGTTGTAAATTCAGGCTTATCCAAATTGAGTATTTATATCGAATTATATAATACTAATTTATCGATGTAAATAAAGGTGAGAAGGTATATAATATCTTTTGTCTCAATTTCATGTGACATTTTTTTAATAATGTCCTAAAAAGAATGTCGCTTTTTTTATAATTAAAATATTTTTTTCCTCAATGAAATAATTTATAACCATATAAATATTAAGATTATTTTAAAATCACAAATTTTAAAAAGTCTTTTTTTCTTCTTAATTTTATATCATATCAAACGATGTCAAGTAAATTGAAACATATTGAAAGTAATTAATTGAAATTTTAGAGATTACTCTAAATAAAATGGATAGGTATCATTACTTAGTGGAGTACAAAAAGGAATACGAGTAAGTGTTTTTAAACACCGGCCTCTTCAATAATTGAAATAAAATGATAGTGAAGTTTCTTTTGAAGAGAAACTCAAATTGAACTTTTCTTTTATTTCAATTTTTTGATTTAATATAAAATTTGAAAAAGTAACAAAGATTTTTAAATTTTATAATCTTAAATTAAAAATACTACAAAATGTACTTCTTTATTCTCACGGTCTACAATATATTATGTAGAAATTAAAATAAAAAAAATTGCTAAAAAATTAAAAAAATAAAATTTAATAATATCAATTTATAAGAAAAATAAAACAAATAAATTGAGACCATAAATGATTGGAGTTTATAACAAAGTCAAAGATGGACACTTTGGACACTTATAAAAGGTAGACCAATTTTTTCAAAAGGAAGAAGAAAATCTTAAACAATTTTCCTTTACATTGTGGGGTTAGGGTCAAAGATTTTGTAAAGGCTAGTAACTTAATTTAATAGTTTTTTAAAAATAAATTTATCTTTAATTTAAAAGTTTTTTTCACAAGTTTTTTTTTTCCCTTTTCATTCAGTATCCAAAATTCATATTAAAATCAGATTAAATTTGAATTTGCTCCAGAGAATTTCACATTGAAAAATAAAAGAATTCCTAACAAAGGTGATTTTGATGTCCTTATATATGTTTATTCATAGGAGTTTGATAATAACATAGTAACGGATTTTCATTTTCATGCACTCAAACTTTAGATGTCTGAATGATTAAGATCTTCAGTAAAGTCTTAATATTATTTAGATGTATATTTAATAATTTCTACAAAATTGACAGTTCAGAATACTCCATCTACGTTTACCCACCATTAACTATCATTCATCAACCCAACCACAATCATCACTATCGTTGGGGTTGGCAAATTATCGTATCGAATTGGGTATGAGTCGATAGAAAATGAGTCAGGTGAAAATAAATAAAATATTCGACTTGACTCATTTAATATGAATAAAAATGGCTAAACCCAATAAATAATATAGATATTCTATTACTCAGATTATCCATTGCTTCTTATTATGTAGAAAAATACATACTTCAATTACAATTTTCATTTTTCTCCTTTTTTGTGTTTGGTATGATGGAAATATTTTCATGGTTTTGTTGAAAGTATTATTTTTTTTGGTAAATGAGTTGTTCTAAATCGAGGTTGAAAAGTCAAAATTTGGATCTCGAATCAAGGTTGGGAGTTGGGATTGGAAGGTGAATTTCAGGTCTGGACTCATTTCGCGTGGTGAGGTTTAAGAAAAGTTTTGATTCCCCCCCCTTACTATTCATGTATGGAAGTCACTTTTCTTATATTGGAGAAAAATAAGTCCATTTGAAAAATATTTTCCAAAATATTTAAGCCAATCAAACGTGAAAAATTGAAAAATATATAATAATTTTTTTCTTCATACTAAATACATCCTTAATAAGTTTATTTTCAAGTAAAATATACAGACAACTTTAAATGACCGTGATAACTTAAGCCATTCAAAAATTATGACCAACCGAAAAAAATTGATACACTTTTTATTCCCAAACACACCCTTTTCCCAGTGGCGGAGCCAGAAATTCCATCAAGGTTGTTCAAGATTTTTTTTTAATAAGTGAGTTGAATGTTATTTGTTTAACCTTGGGATTCTACCATGAACGATCTCAACATTTGTCAATATCAAATATAAATAATCGAGTTTTTTTTCTTTTTGATGCATTGATTTTATATGATAAAAATATATAGTTATTGTTTTTAAAGTGAAATATTGATAGAACAAATGAGTCTAGCTTTACGAAACATAAATCACACCCGTAGAAGAAAAAAATCTTAAAAGAAGAAGAAGATAAAACACAAATTTAGCTTTGAGTTTAAAGTTGTTAACATATATAAACACAATTTTTTAAAGTAAAGTATTGGCTTTTTTGTTTTCACCATTCGAAAGTGCATTATATCCTAGATAAAATTAGAAATACATGATATCTAAATATTCAAAATTAAAATAATGTATTCATATATGTTACTCTATATTATTAAAATTGTAATATTAATAATTAAGAAACTTTGAGGAACATAATAATGGTGTGTGAGGTTGTGTTCTGCTCTCAAAATAAAATAAAAAATGTTGTGCGCTATGTGGGATTCAAACCCGCGCAACTGGGGTGAAATTGAACACGCTTAACCACTGCACCACGGAAGAGTTTATGTCATGGTTGTTCAACATTAATTATTTATCCTTTAAATCCAGAATTTGATCTCTCTATATGATGTAATTTTCCGGCGAAGGGTGTTCAGCTAACCACCCTTGGATGGTTGTAGCTCCGCCCCTGCCTTTGCCTATCTTTTAACTTTGACTGTGCTATTTTCTTATAAATAGAGCCTCTAATATGTAGAACACATAACTCTCAAACTTAAGGAAATGACCTCCTCTTCTCTTCAATCCCCAATAGCCAAAAAGTTATTTTCTTTCTTTTTTCTAGTTCATAGTCTTTTTTTTTTTTTGGTCTACACACTTAGAAAATGATTGTACTAATTTAATTTCTATTTGAATTTGTGCAGGCTAGAAGGTAAAGTAGCACTTATAACTGGTGGTGCTAGTGGCATAGGAGCGGCTACCGCTAGACTTTTTATTCAACATGGTGCAAAAGTAACAATTGCAGATATTCAAGATGATCTCGGAAATTCATTAGTAAAACAAATCGACAATGAACACATAATAATGTTTGTTCATTGTGATGTCGCAATTGAATCAGACGTTCAAAATGTTGTAGATGCAACGGTTGCCAAATTTGGTAAGCTTGACATAATGTTCAGTAACGCTGGTGTAGCTGGTAAGTCAATTTCCAGCATTTTAGATGTAGATTCCGATATAATTAAGAATGTTTTCGATGTAAACGTTGTTGGAGCCTTTTTATGCGCGAAACATGCTGCTAGAGTAATGATTTCGAATAATACAAAAGGTTCCATTATATTCACAACAAGTACGGCAACAGTAGTCTATGGTATTGTCCCACACTCATATGCGGCATCAAAAAGTGCGGTTTTAGGGCTCTCTAAGAACATTGGAGTCGAATTAGGAAAATACGGAATAAAAGTTAACTGTGTTTCTCCTCATTACATTAGCACACCATTAGCGTTGAACGCGCTCGGAATAGCTGAGAGAGAAATGGGAGAGAAATGGTTTGCTGAGGGAGGAAATTTGAAAGGAGCTTTATTAGATGAACAAGATGTAGCAAATGGAGTGTTGTATTTGGCAAGTGATGATTCTAAATATGTGAGTGGTTTGAACTTAGTTATTGATGGTGGTTATAGTACTACAAATGTTGCTATAGGTGAGGCCTACAAGAAATTATTCCCATCAGCTACTACCAATCAAGTTATGCAAATTCTTATCTAAATTCGCAAAAGATTTCAACCCGTTCCGCTCCGTATCGTTTTCCATCCCTACAATTGTCCCTGTCTTATTTTATTTAAAAGCTCTTCCCTTTTTTGCTTGTAATAATTTTGATCGTTAATATAATGTACTTTATTGGAGTATTACACTACCGTTGAATAATTTTCTTAATTTTCATTAGTTTCCCTAAAAATATTTTCTTTGCTAAGTAGTAGTATTAATTTAAAGAAAAAAATAAAAATATTCTTTAATTTTTTGATTTAGCGAGGATACATCTCTTGTTAAAAAACGGATGCATATATATTTTTACCGTTTAACAAATGGTGCATATATTCTTCAAATCGCTAATAAAATGAATTTTAATATTTCTGACAAAGGTTTTATATTCTTTAAGTCGGAATAAAAATTCAAACATAATAGAAAATCTGTAGAAATAAAACACAGAATAAAAAAAATACAGGATATAATTTCATTAAGATTGTAAGTCAATCTGTATTCATAAGAACAACAAAATAGACAAAATAAAAAATAAAAATTGAATAGAATAAAAATCGAGCCTACTTAATTCATAGTGTGTCCTTAAATAAATTATTTTCTTCAATGTATCTGAGGTAATGAAATATATCCTCAGAGGATAAAATAATTTCCACACCACAAACTCTGGTAGCGCCTAGCGGACTCACTCGATAACACTAAATTATACGAGATATTTTAAAGTGTAAGGACAAGAAGAGTAGAAGATTTGAAAATTTATATTCGAAAAATAAAAGAAAACCTCTCTCACCACTAAAAAAAAAGTTTAAAAAACAACAGAGCGAAAAGCGACGGTAGCTCAAAAAAACGACACAATTTGAAACACTGCCCGTCGTTTTGATTTTTTTTTTAAATATATTTTTTTAGCAAAAACGACAGACAATGACTCTTTTTCTGTGTTTTTTCTAAAACAAATTTTTGCGTAAAATATATATATAATAAATTTATATTTATTTTTATCAATTACGATGTCGTCTGTCACTTTTGATTAAAATAAAATAAATTATATTGTAACGACTATGTTCGTCATTTATAATTAAAATTTAACATATATTTTAAAAAAAACGACAAACAATATCTCTTTATATGCCACTTTTGTTCAAATCATGATTAAATATTTAACTAAAATGACGGACAGCAGCGACGCTATCCAAATCCATCTCAGCTATTTATTAAGATTAAGATTTTGAATTTTATGATTTTTTGTTCTTTTCAATTTGAGTAATTTTTTATAATTATGTTAGTTTATTGTATTTATTTTGTTCAATTTATATTATTAATGTTGCTAGCTTATAAATTTGATTGTGAATTAGTTTATGATAATATCCATCACAATCTACAACAAGTCTAAACGTATTGAATGAGCTAACGAAAAGTATGGTCCTGCACTAGAATTGCATACATATTTGTCAATAATTATTTAGTGTATGTGTTTTGCGTGTAAAATTTAACTGCGCTAGCGACAAATATGGTCCCACACTACATATTTGTAAATAATTATTTATTGTATGTATTTTCCATGTGTGTTTCACGTCTATCAATAAAATTATTTGTAAAAAGAATAAAATTATTAAAAAATAGCAATTGATATTAAAATTGTATCTCAAATTTATTATTATATGTTGTTGAAATGTATAAATTTAGTATTAAATAACGAATTTAGTACTATTGATTTTGAATTGGATGTCAAATGTAGTACTATTGATTTCGAATTGGATATCGGGTTTAGTACTATTGATCTTAGGATATTCGAAAGTTTAAAATTGAAAAGGCTTTATAGGAACGAGGCCCCTTCTCCTATGTTATAAAATGAAGCAATTTATACCTTATATTTAGCTATACCTATATTATATATGTATAATACATAAGTCTAATTTTCAGAGGTTCAATAAATCAATGCCCTACACCCCTACTATTATAGTATTAAGTTCAATACACGACATTGCCAACGATAGGATGGCCTCTATCCTTGTTAATCGTAGAAAGTTATACATCTTAATTTCTAAGGAGCAAACTATTAAGTAAATTGAGATTGATATTTATTTTGATCTGTCTTAAAAACTCAAAAGTCAAAATCTAAATCCAAATTGATTAATCCAGCCGAACTTAAGAAAATTTAATTCAATCTGAATTTATTTTAATTGGATTTGAATTGTAATTTCTTTAATTCGAAAACTGAAAAGTTCAAACTAAATTTTTCACACTCAATCGGACGACCCAAACACTGCCTCTAATTCATGTATTATTATATCCAAAAAAAAAAAAACTCTTTTACACTTTAAAATGAATACAATAGAAAGTGATTGAAATTTGACCCCTACAAAATAATGTATTCATGGCTTTCTTTAAAAAAACCAAAATACTTATTTTTTTTCTCTTAAAAGTCGATTCAAACACCACAATTTTTTAAAATAAATATTTTAAAAAAAACACCTTTAAAGTCTCAAAAACTTGATCATATAGACCATTAGTCATAACTGATTAATTTGATTACTTTTGTTTTGTGATTCTATTTTTTTTTTTTTGTGAGTTCTTTTTAAAAAAAAAAATGATTTGCAAGCTTTTGATGTGTAAAAATCTATTTAATTCCAAAATACGGCATAGGGAACCCTTTTCTCCTGTTAATCATAAACGGTTAGAAACAAAGGTTTTATCTATCTCAAATTAATTAAAAAAATTGTATTATAAAATATAATTTTACCTCCATTTTTTTATTTCACTAAAAAAAACACATGGTGAAAACATATTTTCACTGGAGTACTGAGAAGATTTTTAATTTTTTCATTTGAAGATATTAATAGTTTTTCTTTTCTCATAGGTTTTGTCAAAAAAATCGGTGGAAATAGCCACTAAACATTTTTCGGTGGGAAATTTCAAAGGAAAAATCGTGATTTCTTAGTAGTGATAACAAACTATCTTGACATGAAGATTTCGGGAGATTTGATTTTGTAGATTTACAAACTTGTTATTAATTTTATATTTTTTTTAGAAAAAAAATATTTTTTACGCATAGAAATCTTTATTTTTAATAAGAAAGTTGAAAAATTATTTTCTTCTATTCAATTTTTGAGAAGTTATTTTCTTCTTTTCAATTTGTGAAAAGATATTCTATTGGGACCCAATCTCATCCATTTTTTAAAAAAAAACATGAACTTGTATCATAACACGGATATCTATTTATTGAAATATAGTATAACATGTGATTTCCATCGATCATAAAGGAAATTTTTTGATTGACTTGGTTGCTTTGATTATAAGTAGGAAAGAGAAGTGCATAATCTCGTGAATTACTTTTGGTATAAATTTGGCATAATCTCATCAACGAAAATACGATGGTTTAATGTGTGAAGTTCACCATATGATAATCATTGGTCTTGATTATACTCGAAATTCACGTAATTCTAAATATGTGTGCAAAACATGTATTAATCTTCTCTCATCACAATTTTTTTATATTTTAAACATTTGTTAGGCTTATATCTATTTCTTGATGTTCTTCTGTCACACTTGTCTCTTTTGCTTATAATTGTAAATTCGTTTTTTGCTCTCAGGCTAGCAAGAAAATTACAGATGCTAAATTTGTTAAAGATTTTCAAGCTGTATTGAAGGAGCTTCAAAAGCTCAAATGCTTGCAGCTAGAGATGTCAAAATGGGCTGGCCTAACCCAACTCAACCCTAACGGATTAGAGAGTTAAATGGATTAGGACGGGTTGATCCTTTTAATTAAAGGGCCTATAAAATAACAGTTCAACCTAGCCCTAAGTGGGCCACGGGTTGGGACAAGTCGTCCCTTTACCCAAAAAATGAACAACATTGATTTTTTGAAAGAGTATCGAATGTTGATGTTTGATGAACACGACATCAATACATACAAAAATTCATGTATGAATTACATACTTTAATGAATACTTATAAAAATACATAATAGCCAAGGTACAATATCGTAAGATTTATCCAAGATAAAAATATTACATGATCATTTTTTCCATAAACAAGACAACAAAGGAGAAATGACCCTAAAATGTAAAAGATCTACAAAGGAGTTAGACTTAAGTTTATATTTTTAAAAATATTTATAGACAAAATCTTTACAAATAAAATACTACTAAAATATTTTTAACATTCATAGCCCATGGGCTGACCTCCAAGTCTCGCGGGTTGGACCTACGAAGCTAGCGGGCCAAATGAGGCTGGGCCAAAAAAGTATAATTCCTAAATGGGCCAAAAGAAATTAGGTCCGATCCTACTTAATTCAAGAGTTGGGTTGGGTTGGACCGACTTAACTGGCCTTGCCCATTTTGATAGCTCTACTTGCTGCAGATGGGGAGATATCACATTCTCCTTTCGTTCCCCAAGTAGTTCTTCCTTCTAGGTAAGTGATGGCCATGTGTTATGTTTCACTGGAATTTACGTTATGGACAAGCTATTTAGAAGTAAAATTAATCTAAATTCATTTTTCCTCTTATTCTGCAGGTACATTTTTTCCAGGCGCTAACACTGGAGAGCAACCAAAATGTAGCAGTACATAAATAGTATAGGATGTAAACATCCAATGTAAATAATGTAGCCACACATATATAATACCTATGCGTGTGTATATACATATATTAAGTTTGTGTGTGCATTTAGCTAACAAAAATCTTTCATATATGTTTGTGCCCACACACATTTTGCCCATAGATACGTGTGCGCGCAATTTAACTCGCAAAAGTCCTTGTTGGGCCCGTGCTTACACAGACCATCACTGCCTAGTTTCTAGGAGACAAAAATTAATGGAGTTGATGTATAACAAGTGAAATTTTTATAAATGACTAATAATTTCAAGTTATGACAGTATAATAATTCTTTCAAGTTGTACCAATAAAAATTGCAGGTTCTAACATTTTATTAAATAAAAAATGCTTTAAAATAATAGCTGAAATAGAATTTTATTTTTAAAAATAAAAGATAAAAAACGGATATAGTTATAGTAATAAATTTGAATTCATTAATGATAATTAATATTTGTCATAAAATTAGGAGATTCGAAACAAAAGAGAAATAATTGTTTTCCTTTTTTAACTCAAATCAGTTTAAAAAAAATAGTAAGAATTATTTTTTTTGGAAAAAATATAAGGTAAAAAACGGATATGTTAGTAGTAATTAATTTTGTGTGACATAAAATTAAGAGATTTATAAAAAAAGGAATATTTGTTTTTCTTTTTTTACTCAAATCAGTTAAATTCCACTAAAAAAACAGATTATTTTTTTTCAAACGTTTGTCTCTCCTCTCAATTTTTTCTGTAATTTGTCATCAGTCACAACTAGTTTCAGTTGATTTTTATCCAATAATCTTCATTTGTGTTGTAATGGACGACTTCTTATCAATATTATTAAACATGGCGATAGATGGGATCTTTCAGGTTGGTGTTCTTTGTGATTTTTTATTTATATTGTTATACAACTCAAATGTAAAAAAGAAAAAATTAAGAACAATAATACTGGAAAGGAAGTTTTAAGATTTTGGTTGTGTATAATTGAATTTAATTGTGACGTTTTTGGTATGAACACTCTTTTTTTTTTAGAATACATAATATTTGTTTGAAAATGTAAAAGATTTTGGTATGATTTTTTTTAAAATTTATGATTTCTAGTAAAAAAATAAATTACATAAAATTTATTTCTAATTGGTATACTGGTCATACCACTTTTTTGTACAATTTTATCTTATATTTGAATGAATTGTGTATACTGGTTACTTAAAAAATTATTCAAATTTTGTTTGTGTATAATAGTTTTAATTAGGGCGTATGAACATTACATAAAACTTGTTTGAAATTGGTATAGATTTTGATATGAACATTCATTTGTTTTTGTATGTTTCTGGTTAAAAAAAATTACATAATTTATTTTTGAAATTGGTATACTGGTTATACCATATTTGTACGATTTTGACATTATATTGGAATGAATTTTATATATAGTTTATCTAATAAATGACAATTAATTGTTAGAAGTATTACTAATTTTTTATATGATTCTGGTATAAAAATTGTAACACCCCAGAAAATTTTTGAGCTAAGACTTGAACCATCCTTCGTTGTGAGTAGGATTTTACCGAGGAATTAAAATTTCTTAAGTGTTAAGTTCACTATATGTAGCACATTGATTTCCAAGAATAAGAGAGTTCATTCAAGTCATTTCTAAGTTTTTCTTAAGATTTGGATTAATTTCAAACGACCATAACTCTTAGTACAAGATTAGTTAGGTGAGCTACAAGATAGAATATTAAAGCCTTTGAGTCATTTTTCCAACGCCACCGAGTTTGCTCAATTCCGAGCTCTGAGTAAAAAGTTATGACTGATTTACTAACGACGCGCAAACCTGGCAGCAGCTTCGCGATGGCTCCGCGACGCAGAGCCAATACGGACCTCACTGCCTGGTGAAAAATAATTCCGACTCCCAACTCATTTTATTTATTTCTTTAAGGGTATTTTAGTCCTAAAATTTCTTAGGAGGTCATCTAAATTTCCCTAAACGTGTAGAAAATTAGTTTTGTTAAATCAAAACCCTCTCATTCATTCCAACGATTCTATGCTCAAGAAATTCAAGAAAAGTGAAGTCTAGGGTTCTTCTTTCCAGATTTTCCTTCATGTTCTTCAAGAAGATGATTCTTTCAGGTATGTAAGCTTCCATAGTGTTGGGTTTGTTCACCCACATGCCAATCATGTTAATTTCAGCGTTAAGTTCATTCTAGAAAGTTGAAAGTATGATGTTCTTGAATTGTCTTCTTGAAATTGACTTCCGTTCTTGAGTTTAGATGAAATTGTTGAGTTCTTGATAAAATCATGTCAATTTTAGAGTTGTATATGATTAGGTTCTTGTGTTCATGTGTTGGGTATCTAAATTCAAAGAGAGATTGAGAAAAAGAATCAAATTTAGGCGAATTGGGGTTAAGAAACGAAGAAGAAATTTCGTCAGTCGAAATTTGGAACCCCCTCCGCGTCGCGCAGTCACTTCCCAGATTTTGAAATTTCTACTTCACGTCGCGGAGCTGACACGGAGTGTTCTGCCTCAAAAGTCATTTTCGAAATCAATTTTTAAAAGCCTCTCTGCGTCGCGGACCTACTCTTAAATAATGGTTTTCAGTCTTTTCTCATGTTTAGCTATTTAGAATCATTCCTAAACAACATGAGATCTTTCCAAACACAAATCTTAATCCTTACATCCATAATTCAATTCAAGGATCAGTTAAGAGTCAAGTCAAGAGCAGTTAAGATCAAAGTCAAGAGTTAAGTCAAGATAAGTTCTTAAAGTTTTTCAAAAGTCTTTCACAAATGTTTTTAACATCGTTTTAAGACTGAAACATTCAAGTTAAGCAAAGAGTAAAGAGTTGAGTTCATTTCTCAAAAGCTATTAGGGAACTAAGTATTCCCAAAGAAGTTTACAATTGTTTTCACATTTGAGCAAGAAAGGGAACATCGATTCCAAGAGAGCTTTGAAGCTAAGTTTTGAGTAATTATCTCAAATCAAAGAAAGAAATTATTTTTAAAACCTATGAGCTAAGTATATTTATTTTGGGAGTAGTATTGAGCACCGATATGGGGATGCGAGTTCATATTAACTCAACTCTCTATAAATCATGTAGCCGTCATGGGTATTAAAGGATCATACTTTTTAGATGATCACTTAAGTTAAGCTAGTAGATCCACTTAGTGAGTTAGCTTCCTATATCACGGCAAGGTATAGGATCGGCCTCGGCAGCGTGAGGTAAATCGTTGTATCATCACTATAGTTCTTAAGTGATGGTTGTCGATTAGAGAAACTCCCACAACAGTATTTGCATGGTTCCTCATGGAGTTCTGCTTAGTATGAATGGGGGTATGGGACTTCATTCATGCATTGCATAAGTAGACTTTGAGAGGGAGCATGATATGTCTTTTATGATATTATGATTATGAGTTAACATCATGTTTTAAACAGTTTTCCTTTTTCTTTATATTGCACTTGTTTTAAACTGCTTTATATTGAAATGAGTTCAGTTATGTTGAGCTGAGTTGAGCCAGGTAAGTTATTTAGTTTCTTTCAGATTCTTTCAAGCCTATGTTTCCTTTTTATCAAAGTTCAAGCTTATGTTTATGCTTTAGAATTCCCCTTACATGCTCGTACATTTCACGTACTGAGCCATTTGGCCTGCATCTTCTCATGATGTAGACACATGTATTCAGGATCATCAACAAGAGCTTCGTTGATACATCCGGGAGTTCGAGTTAGCTATGGTGAGCCTCCTTGTTTCTGGAGGATTTCATATACTTTTCAGTTTAGTCAGGATGGCGTGGGTCTTGTCCTGACTTCCATCTTTATCAGTTAGAGGCTTCATAGATAGTCAGTATAGTTGAGAAATATGTATTATTCATTTATTTTATTAAATATTTTAAAGATTTAAGTTGTCTCTTTTATGGCGAGTTGAATAATTTATTTTATTTAGAGTTTTCTTTTGAGTTAAAGCTTTCTATTTAAGTTTCATGAATATTTATTCAAGTTTTTAAGCTTTGTATGCTTGAGTTAGTCTTCCGCTTGAAGTCAGCTAGGATGGGGGTTCGCTTGGGGACCAACAATGGTTCTCGAGTGCCGGCCACGTCTAGGGTGTAGGCTCGGATCGTGACAAAAATTGACGTTAATTTTGTATGAAATTGGTATAATAGTAAGATCAAATTTGTATGAAAATTTATAGTTTTTATGGCGCGAATCTGGTATGAATCAATTTCTATTTTTGGCATTATATTGGTTAAAATTGTGCATAATAGTGGGATGAAATTAGTATATTATTTATTTAATAAAAGATAATTACTAGTTATAAATTATATGATTTCGTATTCTTTTTTGCATGAATTTGATATGAATCAGTGTTTAATATAAGGTATAAGAATTCAAATTTTCTAATATTTGAAAAGCTTAAGTACCAAATCTGATATCCAATTCAAGCAATTCGGATCTTGTCAATTTGGTGGGTGTTACCTTTCGTTTGAAAAAATATTCCACTATAAATTTGGTGTTCTTTATTTTCAAGTTTTTGTTTTCATCTTTTCGTCATAAAAAATATTTATAATACCTTCGATATATAAATTATGTAAAAAGAATTCATGAGAAAAAAAAGGAACAAAAATAGAATATAATCATAATTCTTCCGTCCATTTTTACTTGTCTACTATATTAAAAATAGATATCCAACAATACTTGTCCAGTTTAGAAAATCAATAGATAATTTACCATTTTATGTCTATTTTACCTTGGCTATTAAATATTATTCAATAATATCTAATATATTTCTCAAAGCGTTACATTTAATATATTATAAATATACACCGATGCAGATAGGGGTAGTTGTTCGGGTCAATCAAATTAAATATAAAAAAATTGATTTGAATTTTCAGTTTTCAAATTGAAGAAATTAAAATTCAAATAAGTTTGGTTCGTATATTTTGAATTTTGACTTTGACTTTTAAGCCTTTAACACAGGCTTGTTAAGAAGGATACTAATTGTAGCAAATTATCAAATGTTTTCATACTCAATTATCTATCTCTAGAAGAAACAAAATTAATGGGGTTTTTAAAATATATTTTTAAAATATATTTTTGGTAAAAAATTAAGGGAAGATTAGCAAACTAGTCAAAATGTCTAACTTAATTAGTAGAAACCTTCATACTTAATAAATATTAGTAAAAATGTCAAAATGTCACTATTTTAGAAAAGCTTGTGTATCCTAATTTACTTCCCATGTTTATCTCACCTTAATTACACATTTCTCAATTAATCCTCTATCATATATTTAAAATAAAGGGAATATTTTCTCTCTCATATTTTCATCTTCTTCTTTTTTTCTTTTTCTTTTTTGCATCTTTCAATTCTTCTCCATTTCAAAATTCGCCTCTCTCTCTTCTTCTTTTTTTCCAGAAATTGAAAAATATATTTATAAAGATATTCACACAATCCCTTTTATTGAAGTATGCATCTTTATTCATTTTTTAAGATTTATTTTATGATTTTATTTTTGTTTAAAATTGTTGTTTGTAGTTGAAATCACGTTTAGAATTTGATAAACTCTAAATCACACTCCAATGGCAAAATCTAAGAGAATTACTAGAGGTATCCAACTTAATAAACAATTTTCTATTTTTCAATATAACAATTTTTACTTAGAACACAAATGACGACAATTTTGTATTTTAATTTACTTATTTTGTATTTCAATATCACTTTATCTACAAACAAGTTCTACTTTTTTTTTATTTTGTATTCACGGTATACCAACAAAGTCACATTTGTATTTCAATTGAAATGAGTATTTATTGTGCTCATTTTCTATTTCTATCTCAAATTTCAATGATAACATATTTATTTTTTATTATGTTTTCATCATAATTGTATACCAACAACTTTTATATTTTATGTGCTCACTTTACCATTCAAATTAAAATTGAATATCATATTGTGGTGCGTATTTTACTGTGATCATTTTGTATTTAACTCTTACATTGTATTCAGAAAAGTTTGTAATTTTTTTTGTGTTCATCATAAGGACATACCAACAAAGTCAATTTTGTATTTCAATTTATGTGAGTATTTATTGTGCTCATTTCGTATTTCAATCTCAATTTTAATGACAACAAGTCTGTATTTCTTTTTATTATGTTTTCATCATAATTGTATATCAACAATTTTTGTATTTTATGTGCTCACTTTACCATTCAAATTAAAATCGGTATTTTACTTTCATAGTGAAAACTAAAAATTGTATTCCAGTGATCAAAATTGTATTACATAACTGCCAAATATATTTTTCTTTTATTCGTATTACAAAAATATTATTCATTGTATCACAATATAATCTAATCATTACATATGAATACGTTTAAAGAAAGATACAAGATTCTGATAAAAGAATAGCATACATAATAAAAATAATAGAATCTGTTGAGGAATTAATGATACAATATTCTAAAAAAAATACAAATTGACTGTGAAAGAAATATGATACATCTATGTTTAAGAAATACAAATCAATTTGGCATACTAACTGGAATGACTACAAACTAAAAAAAATTACAATGTTCTTAATAAAAATATAAATGTTGAGTAAAAGAAAAACAATTGACAAACAAAAATTAATATGGATACAATTTTTGCAACATTCTTCTCCATTCTCTCATTCTTTGCAACCTTCTTCTCCGATTCTCTCTCTTTTTTTCTTCTTCTTCACGAAAGTCGATTTTGGTTCTAAAATCTGATCCGTTGAAGCCATGGTTGGATATAAAAAAATGTGATTTAATCAAATTCATTTCAACAGAAATTGAGTATTATCAATGAAAATTTAAAAATCAATACTAGAAATTTGATGAACAAGAGGGATGAGTTGTGTGTTTTTTTTTTTTTTTTTGAATTTGTATTTAGTTTTGATTTTTTGTAACTGATGAGACTTTTAAGCAATTGTTCCTTTTTAAAAAAACTCTCTCCCCTAAATTTCTCCTTTCTATTATTTAATAATTGTATTCTTTAAATAAAACAAATAATAAAAACTTAAATAAGATACATATTAAACTAAAATTCTGACATTTTTACTAAATATTGAAAGTATTGACAGTGAGTCCTATTAAATGTTAAATTATTGACATTTTGAAATATTGGGGTTAAGTGCAAGCACACACTATATAATTTTCTTATAAATAGAGACTATCTAAATATGTGAAAAATATACAAAAAGCCTTCTAGTTTGAGAAAATGGCCAACTCTTCTTTTCAATCCCCAATAGCCAAAAAGTTATTTTCTTTTCTTTTCTTTCATTTTCCCTATTCATATTATTGTTCTTGAAAATAGTACTAATTTATATTTGAACTTATTTTTACAGGCTAGAAGGCAAGGTAGCAATTATAACTGGTGGAGCAAGTGGCATAGGAGCAGCCACAGCTAGACTTTTTGTTCAACATGGTGCAAAAGTGATAATTGCTGATATTCAAAATGATCTCGGAAATTCATTAGTAAAAGAAATTGGCATAGAGCAAACAATTATCTATGTCCATTGTAATGTCTCGATTGAATCTGACGTTAAAAATGTTGTTGATGCAACAATTGCCAAATTTGGTAAGCTTGACATAATGTGCAGTAACGCTGGTGTATTAGGTAAGCCAATTTCAAGCATTCTAGATGTAGATTACGATATAATTAAGAACGTGTTTGATGCAAACGTTGTTGGTGCATTCTTTTGCGCGAAACACGCTGCTAGAGTGATGATTCCAAATAAGAAAGGTGTCATTCTTTTCACGGCAAGTGCTTCTACCGTGGTCTTTGGTACTGGTGTCCCTCACACCTATGCATCCTCGAAAAATGCGGTTTTGGGGCTCTCAACGAACGTTGGGGTTGAATTAGGAAAATATGGAATAAGAGTTAATTGCGTTTCACCTTATTACATCAGCACACCATTAGTGGTAAATGGATTTGGAGTAGAGGAACAAAAGGCAGACAAATGGTTTGAAGAAGGAGGAAATTTGAAAGGAGTTTTATTGGATGAACAAGATGTAGCAAATGCAATGTTGTACTTGACAAGTGATGATGCAAAATATGTGAGTGGACATAATCTCATACTTGATGGTGGATTTAGTACTACAAATGTGGCTATAACAGAGGCCTATAAGAAGTTGTTTCCATCAAATGATTGATCACATCATTTTAGTATATGCAATATCAAGGTCGATCGGGTCGATTATAAGACAACTAAAGCAATAGCTTGGTTCATATTATGAATCTATATCAATAAAAATAAGGAATAAAGCGCTAGTTCCCCTTTGATCAATTGGATTATGTAAGTTTCATGATAGGTTCATGTTTCTTCTTATGTAAGTTTATCTAATTAATGTTGTATCTTAAACTTAATATGCTTGTTGTGTTTTATATTTGATGATATGTAATTAATCAATTCAACACAAATTTTGAGTTATCAAAATAGATTGAATTAATAAATAAATGTGTTATTGTGGTGATTTATTGTTTGCCATTAGTGGTGCCACCCAATTCTCCTTTTTTTTTTAATTATGTGGCTCAAAAAGAGATATTGCTCAACCAAAGAAAGTATACTATAGAGCTTAAAACCTATTGTAACTTCATTATAGCTTAATTTAAAAGCTTATCAATGTGGATTTTGATGTCTATGTGGGGAATACAAATGATATGATTCCTATGAAGAGTGACTTGATGCACTTTATCAAAAATGATCTTTAGCAGCAATCAATTAATGTTAATAGTTTAATTATCATTAAACATGTTTTTAGAAGCAATTAACACTATTTGTAAATGTCCCTAAAGTATATAGCAACATTAGATCCAATAGCAATTAACTAATGTCGGTAAAGGCTTTAATACTTTTTATTAATGTGTGTATTTATCACCGCTAAAAATTGTTTTGTTATAGAGATGGTTGTTAGATACATTAGCTCCTGATCTAGGTGTTTCTTCTCAAGACACGAGTATGACTATTGCAACTACTGAGATCATTTGGTTGACTAGTCTAATAACTAAGCTTGGTTAGGTTCTTCACATGCATATGAGTTTACGTGTATATATACGAAAAACTGAGAAAATTCTGAATTAATAGAGGCTATGTATATGGTTAGGCTATAGGTCATTATGGACGGCCATACAAAATTTTAGGTTAAAAAAATCTAGTCAATCATATTTTTAAAAATTTATGAATTAATACACATAAAAAAGAAAATCTTAAATTCTTATTTTATGACCTCTAAATGGTAAAAAGAAAAGAAAAGTGAATCATGTAGAGGTCAAACCGCTCATTTGACACTCATATTATATACTCATACTCATTGAATAGAAAAATAAGAATTTACACAATAAGACATTAATCAAATTTTGACATTTGACATATATACACCATATTATTGATTCATTTTGATTGAATTTAGTTGGTGTCAAAAATCCACTTTATACCTTTCATGCACACTTAGAATGAGTTTTTAATGTTCGATAAATCCTACTAGAACCAATCCTTTTGGGTTAATTGCAACTTTCGAAACTCAAAAGATAATAGGCAGAGCAAACTAAGTGAAAGGATGGTGGATCATAGGACCCCAATAATCTTGGCAAAAAAATTATATAGATATTTATGTATTATAGTATGTATATATATTTTGATAAATGAATATATATTTGATTAGGCACTCAGAGGGACAAAAACTAATTGGGAAGCTACGGTCAAGTTTGCCACATAATTAAATTATG
>JAJOOS010004965.1:0-25451 GCA_029582725.1 Solanum chiquidenum
AAAAACATCATTATTTAGACAATTATCATATGAATCGATAATATAGTTCTATAAGTAATAAGTTGATAAATTTTAAATAAATATAAGAGTTAGAATCATAGAATCTGATTCAAAAAGTTGATAACTTGGTATACCCTACATTAATATGAAAAGTTACGAAGAAATAAGAGAATATTTGTAATTTACCTTGTTCAACACTTTTCGGCTATTGATTCATATTTTTGACAGAATATTACTCTAACTATCAAATATTTGAAGAAATAGAGTGCAGAAGGAGTTAAAAAGGATAAATAATGTGAGTGTTAGCGAAGAAAATATAATATATATTTATAAAAATGTACTTTTTTTTTATAAATAATTATTATTTTTTCATGAAAAAATTAAACATGATTTTTTATTTATAAAAATTTGAGGCCCCCAATTTTTGGGGGCCTAAGGCATTGGCCTAAAAATTTATAGGCACGAGCCGGTACTGATTATAACAAAGTAAAATGATATAATACTTATTTTTGCATTCGGTGTTTATATCATATCAAACAATTTAATTTCAACAACTGAAAGATTATAGCGAAAATACATATCATCGCTTAATTATGCATGCATGGTTAAGAATATAAGTTATTATTGTGCGCGTAATGAAAAATACATGTCTTGCTTAGACCATCTCCAACCTACCTCTATTTTACTCTCCAAATGGAGAGTAAAATAGAGAATGGGTACTCCAACCCACCTTCATATCACTCTCTATTCTTCATATATAGTTGGAGAACTACTATTCGCACTCTCTATTTTACTTTTTGATTATTTTATTATTATTTCTATTACTTCTAATTAACATATTATTTTACATATAATGTCATTAGTTAAATATCTAATATTCACAATTCTTTTTAAATGTAATATAATATTTAAAAAAAATATTATTTAATATATACTACTTTCATCCCAAATTAGCAGTATTTTAATTTTTTCTAATTTTCGTCAATAATATAATTTAATTTTATTATTAATTTTCACTAAAAAAGAATACACAAAATTAAAATGATAAGATGAAAATTTTAGTTTGAAAATACAATACATAATATGATAATTTAAATACAAGATAACAATACAATACATTACATAATAATTTAAATACAAGATAAAATACAATACATAACATAATAATTAATTCACGATAAAATAAGAATCATGCAAAAAAGATGTTGAACGTGCATTCAGAGTTTTGCAATCATGTTTTACAATTATTGCAAGACCGTCACGTTTTTGGAGAAAGAAAGTGCTACATGATATAATGACTACATGTATTATACTGCACAATATGATAATTGAGGATGAACGTGATCCTAATGCACCAATTCAAGATGTCGTAGAGGCTCCAACTCCAACGACAGAAATGGTGGTAGATGAAAATCTCCGATTTGAACAATTTTTAGCTAGACATAAAAATTAAGGACAAAAATGCTCATTTTGAACTCCTTAATGCATTAATAGAGTATTTATGGAGCAACGTAATAATTTCAAAAATTGAGTGTTTATGTAATTGTATTTCATGTTTATTTGAATTTGTCCATTAATTTCTATAATATATAATATTTTCTTGCAATTTATGTTATTTAAAAATTTAGAAAAAATAAAATTTTATATTAAATAAAAAAATTGAAAAAATAAAATTTTATATCACATGAAAACTATATAAAGTAATTATTGGAAAAAAATAAAGGATTTATATATGAAATAAGAAAATAAAAATGAAATAGAAATAATAATAATATAATATTAAGGAGAGAAAAAAAATTCTTTTTTAGAGAGTAAAATGGAGAATTGAGTTGGAGTTGGTTGTCTGAAAAAATAGAAAACTCTATATTTGGAGAGTAAAATAAAGTGTAGGGTTGGAGATGCCCTTGGGCTGATTGATTTCTTACAACGATCTCAAACTAATATATACTAAAGATGAAATACGAACAAAAATTATTGAATTCACGTGAACTCGCATCTTCATTAGTTTTATAAATATTGAGTGTGTAAATTTTTTCCATAATCAAATAGTAATATTTCCACTTTATACTTGCTTTTTAATTTCTCCTATTACCCATATTGGAAGGCAAATCCATAGGAGCCAATCAAAAAGATATTAGCTAGAAGGAGCCCATTGTTTATTAAATTATTAAAATAATTGAAGCAGCCATGCCATCACTATATATTTTTCAAATCAAATACAACTTTCATGGTTGTCTTTTTCTAACATTTTAGAAAATAATGATCTTCATGATCCAACAGATTTTCATCTGTCTAATGGGAAAGTCTTTTCATATAGTAGCTCCATTTATATATGTTATTACCTAGCTAGTAAGGTTTTTCTCTTATCTATATATATATATTGCCTTCTAGATAAAATCAAGTCAAATATTGGACTTATAATCAAGTTTATTCATATAACTACATGTTACTCCTAGGCCCTAGCACTTCAAATTTGTTTGATAGATAAAAAAATATAAATTTATTACATAGCTCGATTCATTATCTAAAATTTCACCTGATTAGTGAAGGTTAAATTAAAAACCAAATGTGTTGAATGTATTTACTTTTTTTAAAACAGCAAATATATGTTACCTAGCTACTAGGGGTTTTGCCTTATGTATTGCCTTCTAGATAGGATCAAGTAGAATGTATATATATATATATATATATATATATATTGGACTTAATTAAGTTTATTCTTCCTAACTATAGCTACATGTTACTCCTACCACTTCAAATTATTAGTATGATAGATAAAATATTACTCTACTATATCTTGAATGCATTCAATGAATTTGATTATTTTATTAAAAAAATCATATGAAGCTATATAAGGTAGTATACTAGTATTATTATTGTTAAATGATGGAAAATATGTTGGAATCTCCAAATAAAAAAATATCATATAAATTGAAATGAAAGGAGTATAAATATAATTTACACTTTGTTTTATTTTTAATTAATGAAAGTTGTTAGATTTAACAATACGTCAAAGGAGAAAAAAAGGAGGTTATGTGTGACCTATGTATTACAAAAATTAGGGATGAGAAATTCATTCTTACACTCTAACTTATCAAAGAAATAAAAGGGAAAGAGGAGGGCCTCATCATATGTCTTATAAGCTTACAAAAAGGATGTTTTAAAATAAAGAACTTACGGGTCGTTTGGTTGGGAACAAGTTATCCCAGGATTAGTTATCCTGGGGTTAGCTATTCTGGGATAACTTATCCCACCATGTATATGAAATAACTTATCCCATAACTATGATATAAATGGTGGGATAAGTTATCCCAAATATGGCAACCAAACAAGATACAATTTTTTTATCCCATCACTATTTTCTTATTCTATCACTATTTATTTTTATCTCTCACACCAAACGACCCCTTAGAGTTTTACAAAAAGCTAAGAAAAGTCTAACATGATAAAAAATAAAGTTGTCCTTAATTCTTGATCACTCAGATTTTAATGTTAGGTTTGCCAATTATATACATTATTCTTCAACGTAGATATAATCTTAGGAGAAAGATTTATAACCTTAGTGAAGAAGGTAGTTATTTTACAATGCTTCGATCCGCAAAGTTAGCAAGCAAGTGAATATATATATATATATATATATATATATATATATATATGTAATTTCTTATATTAAAAATAATTTAACTTTTAAGGGGTTTTTTCATATTACTTTGATGACACGATTTTGTGATATATATTTTTACCACATATTTCAAAAGTTTTTTTTAAAAAAACTTTGTATTAAATTAAATCAAATCAAATGCATGTCTCCCATAAAATGGTATGGAGGATATAATTTTAACCTTATTTTTTTCCTTAATTCATTCCCATTTCCCCCCCGGGTGCACTAGGAAATTACGAATTGATAACACAGTAATATATTATTATATCATAAAAATATAAAGTATTTTTTAGCTAAAGAATACCATAGAGTATTTTGTTCTTGAATACGTGATAACATTTGGTAGATTGTGATCAAAGGCGGAGCTAGATAGGGTTTGTGAGTTTGGATGAACTTACTAGCCTTTTCGTAGATCTTGTAGAAAATTAAATAAATATATATATGTATATTAACTTGTGAACCCTATAACAAAATTGATTGACAGCTCAGTGTTAAGAAAGGACGGTAAAAATATTTTTCACACTAGTATTGTGGGTTTGAACACCACTATCAACAAAAAATCTCTTTTTCTTTCAAAAGGAAGCATGATTTGCAATGTTTTTCTCTTATGTTGTCCGAAAATTTAGAACCTCCAAACTCCTAATTTTGGCTCCGCTTGATAGGTGCATCACACTTAATCAACCGTCAATTGCTTATATCGTATCAATAGAGTTGAATGGTACCCTTCCTTAATCCTAAGTACTCAAAATATTATGATTTTGTACATGTATAATGGTGTCTTAATCTCTATTATTACTGTGATTTAATTTGTTTTTTTACAAAGTAAGCATATTATCATTAAAATGAATTATAAGTATGTGTTTATGATATAAATTCTATATAGTTAAGAGAATATACAAGTTTCTTCACCACCTAATTTAATTAAACAATGGTAGTAATTACTCAACTCGTCTTTTTACTAGACAAAATTCTAGGATTAATTGGTCTTTTTTACTTCTCGACTATACATACACAAGTTGTTAATTTACTGTGTTCACACTAGCTAGCTACCCTTAGTAGCTAAGAGTCAAATTAAAGTGCTAATTTTGCTAATATTCTTGATAATGAGTGCTAGGATGATGCTAATACAATTATAAAAAAAAGTTAATTATCATTAAAGGCCATATACTTATTGCTAATAGTACAATTAAAGGAAGAAAACAATATGGTGATGGAAGAAAAAGAGGAGCTAAAGCACTTCCCCTTGGACCCCATCTCATGTCTTATCAACTACCCCAATTATTTGTTTTAATTTTATCTTTTTTCCATTGCAATCCTACTCATCTCTATATAATTTTTCCTTCTCTAAGCTAAAACAATTCATTAAAACACAAAACAAATCTATCCCTCACAAATTCTCCACCCAATTTATGTTTACTTTTTCTTTTTTTTAATTAAAAAAAATAGTCTTGGTAGTGTTACAAATAATTATTCCTTTTGGTTAGTTCAGAAACACACCGTTCGAGAAAAATCAAAATTGCCAGACAGAAAACCCTTCTTGAGAACTTTCAAGCTATGATGTCATCAAGTGAGCAAAGAAGGGAAGCAGGAGGAGAGGGAGAAGGATCATCATCAACGACCGCCATAACTCTAGCACAATCCGATGACCACCATCATCATCAACTATCACCACCTCCTCAACTGAGCCGTTACGAGTCTCAAAAACGTCGTGATTGGAATACTTTTGGTCAATACTTGAAGAATCACAAACCCCCGGTTCCTTTACCCCAGTGTAACTACAACCATGTGTTAGATTTTCTTCGATACCTAGATCAATTCGGAAAAACCAAGGTACATTTAAATGGATGTGTATTTTTTGGGCAAGTTGAACAAGTTGGACCATGTACTTGTCCACTTAAACAAGCATGGGGAAGTTTAGATGCACTAATTGGAAGGCTTAGAGCTGCTTATGAAGAAAATGGTGGATTACAAGAGACTAATCCATTTGCTAATAGTGCTATTAGAATTTATCTACGTGAGGTAAGAGATTCTCAAGCTAAAGCAAGGGGAATTCCTTATAAGAAGAAGAAAAAAAAGAGGAAAATTCAAATTAATTCTAGTAATAACAATGAGGTAAATTCTTCTTGATTTTCACAAGAGGGAAAAAAAATAAATGGTAATTTTTTTTTCTTTTATAAAAAGAAGGTTACTTCAATTTGCTTTTGGAAGATTTATATATGGTCATAGTTTCAATATTATGAGTATTAAATTATTAATTGACTTAGCTTCATATATAATGTGAAGATGTAAAATAAAATATAAAATTAATTCTGATTAATTGTGCTGCTTTCTCTATGATTTCTTGGATATATATTCATTGAATAATTAGCACTTAAGTTGAAGTTCAATCCAAAATAACATATATATTTATCTTCAGAAGATAGGAATAAGCTAAGGTTGATATCCGTCACTTTAATTTCTTCGAACTCCATTTATGAGATTTCACTAATCATATTATTATTGTTATTGTATATTGGGTTTGAGGGCTCTTCTTGTCCGCCCCATCCGCTCTTAGTCAGCTAACCAAGAATCACAAGGCATTTCCCTTTCATCCGGATTTCCCTAGCCCTAAACTAGAGTTTTAAAAACCCTAAAATTTAGACAGCTTCTCATGATTAGTTAACTTTGATCTTCTACTTGAATTTAGGAACAATAGGAATTAGAAGGCAGCCACAATCCAAGATTTAAACCTAATGGATTTTGATTTCCAAGATTTTAGTAATGAATTTGCTATCTTTCAAAATTATGATTTCAGATCTATTATTTATTATAATTTTAACAATTTTTTTAATACAAATTTTATGTTCTATATCAAAAATACTGGATGAATATGATCTATGAATACTATATCCACCATTGTCAATGGCGAAGACTTGATTTTCACCAATTTCACCCTCAACAATACCATTAATTTCAGGTTGTCACAATAATTAATTGATGAATTAAGCATTTTTCTTTATTTTTTAGAGTCTACATGAAATAGACTTACGATATGATAAGTCATTAATTAGTAGTAGTAGCAATTATTATGTGTAGTTGGGCCCACTCCATAAAGAAATTTTTCCATTGAACAAATTTCATATAGTCATAATCATATCCATAAATAGAAAATAATCATGTCTTGTTGTACGCATTATCTTTGCCCTTGTAATACTTGTAATCTGTTGAAATTTAATTCACATTGCCCTAAAATTCAAACTTGTAAAATATTGAAAAGTTCAAGATTGTGTCATGAAATTTAATAAAATTTTAAAGGTCGAATTTATAAAAATAAACTCAAACTTCGTGGAAAATTCCTAGAGTTTGACGGAGTCCCTATATCCCAAGTTGCAACTAAGTTCTTTAGATTTGATTCGCGCATTTCTTCCGATTTTTATTCATCTAAAATTAAATTAATATTATTCTCATTATGATAGTTGGAAAAAAATTTACTCGCACCCGATATTAAGTGTTTAGCATGATGGTGGATGTTACACAAATGCTCTAATGACTAAAATATATGAAAAGGTAATTTAGAGGGAGCAATATTAGATTTGGAGATCTTTGTTTATTTGATTTGGTCAACCAGAATCAAAGGTGGCTTATAAACATAAAAAGGATTAATTGGAGATTAGCAATGAGACATGCTGGGCCAAATTAATGGAATAAACATCTGGGAGAATTTTGTCTTTTTTATTTTATTTTATATTATATTATATAATATAGTACTATTATATAACATAGTGGTTGATGGGGTCACTGACATGATCTATTTTGCTACTTTTTTATTTGTCTAAAATCCTGTTGTTGGCTATGTTGCTCAATACTCTCTTAAAATATTTCTGTTTTTATGTCGAGTCTTTCGAAAATGTGTTACTTTTAGAAGATTCAATATGTACCTGATGACAATTTTGAGGAGTACGAGCAACATAAGTAATAGTAGATGTACTACAACAACAACAAAAAATGAGATCATTACTAAACTTGAATCATGGTGGCTTTTGCTTAAAATTCTTGTAGAATTTCAACCAAAATTTTCACAATAACTATTTTATATGTCTTCATACTTGGAATAAAAAATTTCACAAACAATTTTATGAATGGTACAAACCGCGCTAGTTTATTAACATGTTTATGTCTTCGCGAACTCTCAGGCAAGGGCAGATGTAGACTTAAAGCTACGAATTTAGGTCAACTCAGTAGCTTTTGCCTAAACCTTGTATTTCTATCTAAGAATTCACACAATATCTATAAATATTTGATTGTGAACCCAATTATTATTATGTATTAACTCGATATAGCTATAGGAACCAGTAAACTTCAAATTCTGAATCTGCCTCTACTCTCAGGAACATGAAAAGGGCACTGCATTTGCATGATACTTAGAAGCTATGATACAGTATTGATCAATTTGCTACAACTATTGATCACCTTGTCATTAAGCACTGTGTAATTTGAGCTGCTTATGTTGCTGAAGTAGCAGCCTTTATCGTCGTTGTATTTGTATATCTGTTGTGTGCTACCGAGTCCACTGTCTAGCGACTGATCCTTTACAAGCATAGAGCCCTGCGCGTTCTGCATATTGTGAACAGAGCTGGCTGAGGATCCATACTTCAACCTCTTTTCATCGAATATCAAAGTCACATTCGAGATAGAAGCATAGCTTTTATCTCCTATCTCAACACCATCAGAGTACAAGTGAAGCTGAAACTTTTTAAAGGATTCAAGAACTTCAACAGAAAAAGACCGCGTCTTGGCATAAACAGTGTCATTAAACTCAATAGTCTGATCAACAACTTGCAAGTTCGCGTCATTTCCCATCACCATATAGTTACTATAGCTCAAACTCTGAGATGATCTCGTCGTGAGTATTCCATAAGATGATTTTACCCATCCAGTCATTGAGATCGATCTACGAGCATTTGTCAAGAAGGAACCATCAAGACCAGTAAAATTACTCGCGAGAGAAAATGAAAGGGGCAAACTACTATACTCCAACAACTTCCCTTCTGTTTTTACACTCTTTTTATCCAACCAAAGGTGCAAATTTGCATCAACATACCAGACATTCAAAGCATTTGTAACACTAAACGAAATATTATGAGAACTTCCATCTAAGATCTTCCCTAACAACGGCGTAATTTCAATATCATATGAAGGAAGATCAAATGAGCCAATTCCACTTATAGGTCTCCACAATAGAGGATTGATACCACCAGTATAAATCACAGTAAAAGGCCAAACTGCACCAACTACAACATCATCCAAACTTACTATCACCTCTCTAAAAGCACCATTCCCCGCGATATCACTACGATTATTCGCAGTAATATAATCATTTGGCAAATTTCCATACCAGAACTCATCATTCTCATGAAAAGACACATAAATTTCCAACACAGCCCTGTATACATTTTGTGGGATTTTGAACTCTTTTGACTGTACATCTGTTGAATTCTCAATCTCAAACCACAAACCATCATTGAACGGCAAATTACGCGATATGGGTACGATTAAATCAGCCCCAGAATCAAATCCCTTAAAGGGGTTTCTCACTTTTTCAGCATGATAAAAATGAACAAAAATTTCTACATGATAAACCCCAGTATATTTACTATCAACAATGTTTCCAATATAAACAGCAAGAGTTTGATTAGTCGTAAGCAAAGAAGAATACCTAGTAATATCCTTCTTGACAGTCCAAATAACTCCATTTGGCCTTGGCTCTGCAGTACAACTCCTGAAAATTTCAACCCCACTAAGCCAAATCCCAAAAATTCTATCAAATTGTCTTCCTTTACTTGTTGCTTTCCATTCAAGAATGATTTTGGAGAACTTTTTAGATGGGCAATTTGAAGGGGGTGTGTAATTTGTGAGAATTGGTGGTTTCCCATATGTATAGGCAAAGTCATGTTTGAGGACTAAGTAGGAACAAGATTTGGTTTTGGGTAATTTTATAGGATTTGTGACTTCAAAATAGGTTGTGGGAGTATCATTCTTGGGAGAAATGTCTTGTTGAGTGGTGAAATTTGGTCTGAAAAGAGATGTTTTGTGGATTGTTGCTGTGGAAAAAAGGGGTATTTGGAGTATTGAGAAACAAATGAAGAAGAAGAAAGAGACAGCCATTAATGGTATGCAAGAGAATGTAGTTTTGTCAATAGCTATTAGAGTGTATCCTTATGATGAATTTCTACGTCAATCTAAATAAAAGTTATTGAATTCACGTGATCAGGTCTAGATCCGCCCCTAGGAATTGGGAGGAGAAAACAATGTCCTATGAAGATTAAATTGTTTTCCTAGTTTGCCTTGTTCTTTAAGAGTGCTTGAAAACTCACCAAAATGAAGACAGCTTCATTCTAGTATGACAAAAAGCTAACATGAAATGATGAGTCATTGTCAGTTTCAGACTTGAAACATGTTTAATAGAGTACAAAATTATTTTAACCGCTGTATGTTAGTCTTATTATCTTTAATGTTCATCTAATATAGTTTGATATCAAGTTTAATATATTTCAAATTTATCTGCAATTATACAAATGGGCGTAGGATAAATAATTAAATCTAACAGATAGTTAATATGACAACATCACAAAAATAACTATGGGACGTTTTACCTTCTTTTTTTTCCTTTGGAACCTTTGGGGAAGGGGAGTTGTTAAAAAAGCTACAAAACAAATGAAATTTACATTCTGTACAGGCAGCTCCAAGGCCTTTACCTGCAATTTCTTGTATTATTTTGAATTTAATATATAATGTCAACTAAGAGATCGATTCAAGACGAAGAGCAGACCGGAGTCTCCATTCAAAAAGAAAAGTTCCAAAGGTACATAAGAAGACACAGACACTTCTGATGAGGCGAATCTGTATGTAGGCTGCAAAATCTTGCTACCTTTGGCACATGGAATAGTTAGAAGACGCGGACCAGTTCTCATCTGCCATATCTGCAATGATAAACTCAAGTGTCAATAATCTCCTATGCATCTTCTGATATACAATAACATAAAGTTTACTCAAACAATATTCATCAGATACAGTTTTCACGAGCAATCAACAAATGGCACAGATATGTATTTGTTGTTTTTGCTAATAATTATTATGCAAAAGGATGGTAGTTGTGGCTATATTGAGTTACTATGAATGAAGTCTGAAGTGCATAATTAAAAATGGGGGTGAAATGAATGAGAAAGATGATACAGCAGAGAGTGCAGCAAACTACCTCAACAATCCCTTTACGTGGTGCATGAATTGCTAGACAGAGGCAATAATCACTTTTCACGTGTTCATGGTAAGCAGATCTAGACGTTTCAACGTCTTTCTTAGCAAGCATCTCAACAAAGAGGCAACTTGCATCACGATAACCCTGCAAACCAATACATTTTATCAGGTGATAAACCTAAGTAGATAATGGGGCATGTTTGCTTTGGATTATTTCATCTAAACTACTCAAAATCATTTGTAAACCCCTGTTTCCAGTCCATATTGACATTCAGATATGAAAAATCAATTCACTGAAGTAATAATCAAACATTTTTCTACTGAATGTGCACAAGTATATAGCCATAAATAATTTGGATAAACCAAACAAGTAATTATCAATAGGTAAATAGAACAAACCTTCCACAAACGGACCACCACAAGGGCCTGAGTGTCTAAGAGTAAGATACGACCCAGAGAATCAGTTATTGCAGCCAAAGTACCACTAGGTGATAATGTGAGCTTCTCCCCCTTTCTAGGATGATCCTTAAAGCAAGTCAAAGGAGAAGCTGCCAGAAATAGAGAATTTACAATGACATTATGTCAGCTAAATTGAAATTCAATTAGATACTCAAAGAGTATACGATGAAGTCTGAAGTACAATTATGTAAAACATGGAAAAATACAGCTAAACTTCATATTGTCAGATGAACTACTGGGAATTAGACTTCAACTGAAATTTTAAGGAGTAACAGAATAATCAGGAAAGTAACATGGCAGGGTCATTATTTGAGTTTTTCCACTAATCTAGTAACTACAGCATCAACTTTACCAGGTTCAGTTTACTGACTAACAGTCAGCACAACGTTGGAAAGTACGTTACCCAAAGCCAGAGCAAACATAAAGAAATAACCATGGCCCCGTCCAATATTGACCATGTTTTCTCCAAGAGAAGTCCAGAAAGATAATGGAGAGAAGTAATTGAGTTTTCTTGAAAAAGGAGCTTGTTATTAACAAAAGGCAATAAAACATAGTAACCTTTTTTTTCAACCAAGTGACACAAAGGTTGTCTCTACCTACTTGTAAGACTCTCGGAAGCCAGTGTGGGCACCCGACACTAGCGTCAAGTACAGATCTAGAAGTCAGATTTGTCATCACCTAAATCTTAGGATTCAGGGATACAGATTGGAAAATGGGTACAGGCCTTGATGACACAACCAAGAAAGTATATACGACATATATAAGTATATATGTTTCGACAAAGAATTGAAATTAATAAATTGAAGCTAGTATACTAAAATTATTTCTAAACACTTGATAATTTATTCATAGGTTATCTCGTATCAGTACTTTATGTGAATATATATGCAATAAACCAAATAACCAATCAACCTATACTTCTCGGCCATATTACAAACTACTTTCCAACTCAAAGATAAACTTGTAGAAAAGAACACTTCTTTCAGTCATGATCTCTAGATGGAAGTTCAAATAAGTAAAGGAAGGACAGCATGATGCTTGGAAGGTGAAAAAAAATCAGCATTTTGACATGTAAAAAAAGTGATATGTGATCAACCTCTAGCTATTAAAATAAAATAGAGAGAACTGAATAAGAAATTCTTTCAATGATGAAAAAAATACCATATACCTCGAGCAAAAGGCTGAGGCTTTGGTTCTGGTCTTTTTGTAGGAGATGGATCACTTCTCCATAACATTTTTGAGATTGAAGTTATTGTTGAAAAAGTTGCAGGCACAACCTTGGAGAGAATAGCCCCTACTATTGATCTGCTTCGGTCTACAGAAAGTCTTGAAAGTGTAAAGAGAAATCCAATTTAGTAAAATAAAGTAAGAAATGGGAATGCAGACAGAAACTTTAGTTAAAAAAATTAAATGAACTTGAAAAAGAATCATAATATAATATACTGCAGACTAACCGATAAGCAGAAATCACAGCGTCAGCTCCAACAGTGATTGCACAATAATAACGCTGACTTGACTGCCCAACAATAAAAGCAGCTGAATTCAAATACCAGAATAACTTCAGAAAATTTCCGGAAGTCATAGGACAAAAAAAAGCATTTCACTAGAGCAGTAAAAATTCATTTTGGTGTGTGCAGAACTATAGGAGAAGGTTTAGGGTTGAGGAAACAACAAATCCCAGTAGAAAAGTATGCCTTGTTTAAAAGGAAGAGAAGAAAGTACTGCAACATGATAGAATGAGAAAATAAAGTATTACCTGTAGCTCCAGCAGAGGAGGGGGCATCAGACCAGTGATAGCAGCATCAACACAAGAACCATATTTACTAACATTCCATAGCTGGTATGGAAGCCTCCCAAAAGTATCTGTAGAATTTTCAGATTCTCTCTCATCCCAGAACTGCGAGTGTCTTTCTCTAAACCACCTCTGAAGCATATTCTGCATTTTAATACGGGCATTAGCAGTATGGCATATGAGAACCTAAACTTCATGGTTCGACATCAAAATGGAGATGTAAAAATTGAAAAATAAATGTCCTCATATCATAGTTGATTTAGAAAATATAACAATACTTGTAACCGTGAGAATATTCGAATACCTGAATGTCTGATCCATCAAATCGAGCAATAACACCTGACATAACAACACAGACCTCTTCTGATGATGCATCTTGGGTTAGATCTCTCTTGGTATCACGGACTCTCAATCTAAGAATCTTTCCAGGGCTTACTATCTGCCACACAAAAGTTCTGGTAAGTTCGCTAATTATCATATGGCACCGCTAAATAAAACAAAAAAAAATCTCAAACCAAAGGCTTATAGGTTCCAAAATATCTAGTTTTACTACATAGCATAATCAGTTAAGATGTCAAACTAAAAGAAAAAAGTACATAATGACCATCATAAACAAACTCTTTCGTTTTCTTTGAGAATAACACTAAAAACAAACAAACAACAACATATCCAGTGCAATCCCACAAGTGGAGTCTAGGAAGGGTAGCAGGTAGGACAATCTTACACAAGTGGGTTGTGGGAGGTAAAGAGGTTGTTCCCAATATAGCCTTAGCTCAAGGACAAATTTATCATAAATGACAAATGAGAAAGCATAAAACTTTTAAATAGCAAAACTAAGAGTAGCGTGATCCAGTGACAAAAACTAATGTCTAATATAATCCAAGCACATTTGCAACTTCACTAAAATTCTTTCTGAATGAGAATTCCACAGCTTCATCAATTCCTACAACTCCCTAGGTCACCTAACCCCAATTTCCCCCCTCTTATAGCTTCTTCACATAACAATCAAATTCACGACTACATTTACTAATTCCACTGCATTTGCAAACAATGAACAGAAAAGACGAATACCTGTTTATGAATCAGATCACCACGGAGAGAATAAATCAACAAATACCCACGAGAAGTACCCAACGCTAGAACTTTGATATCATCAAACACTAACCACTCGATCGCAGATATATACTCAGCCTCGATCGGAGAGAGATCAGGTACGATCTTCACCCGGTTTCCTACCGGGTCGGATCCTTCGGACCAATGTAGAATGAGAACAAGCGAGCGGTTGGCTAATGCAATTGAATGAGTGTCGAGAGCAGTTAGGAGATTAGGGTTGTTTACAAGCCAACCTTCTTTGCCGGCGCCGAGCTCCGACAAATCGTCGCAGGCTATGCATCCGAGCTCCGTCGTATGGTTTCGTCGGGCCATTACAGGTCAGATGGAGAAGATTAGAGTCAGATCATCGGAAATTTGTCAAATCCAGGGTCCTACTCTGTTATATATTCTAATATTTCTTTCTGTATTTTATTATTTATTTATATACTTTGCTTGCACCATGTTCAATTCCTTAAACTTTTAAAGTGAATTTTACATATAATATACTCCCTCCGTCCCATTTTATGTGGCAACATTTCCTTTTTAGTCAGTCCCAAAAAGAATGTCACATTTCCTTATTTGGTAAGTATTTAAAGGTATAATTCCTTTTTTACCTTTGTTGGTCCCACTTAATCTTGAAAAGAGTACTCCAATACATTTATTAGGAGAGAGAAAAATAAGTCTATTTTTTTGAAAAGGCAATTTGGTAAACATTTCAAAGTCTTTATCTATATATTTTATTTTATTTTTTTAGGAGCTAATCTAAATATTATTTTATCTAGAATAGTATTTCCTTCGTCTCAAACAAATTTGTTATGTTTTTAATCTACACACATAAAAAGAAGATATTAATTAATTAGGAGATGTTAAACAAATTTGTTGTGTTTTTAATCTACACACATAAAAAGAAGATATTAATTAATTAGGAGATGTTATAGTTTTTATGTACAAACTAAAAATAAATCAAAAAAAATCTAATGAATTATGAGTTCAATCCATCCTATTTAGCAGAAAGATGGATATTTCGTGCTCATTATCAAACAATCACTTATTCACAAACTTTGTGTGGGGAAAATAATTTTCATTTTTCATCTATGAAAAATTCTTTTCGCTCCGCTTAGTCTTATCCACCTCTAGGGGTATTCTAGGGATAGGTTTTATAGGATCAAATGCCTAGTGAATAAAACATGGCTATAGGGGTGGATACCTTCACTATTGTCGAAAGATCTCAGGTGCGAATCCATCGATCGATCTATCTATCCGTATATAGATATATGATCTAGCATGTCATTTGTAAAATAAAAAAGAAAATTCAATTTCCCTCACCCCCACTCCATGTACGAATAAAGTGCAAAAGGGTGATAATTTAGGTAGAAAAACTCCTTTTTGTATTAAAATATATCATGATGCTAAATTGGCTTAATATTTGTTCTCAATCATAACAAATGAGTGTAGGCCAACTTATCATCGAAATATGTTTTAATCCAAAGATAATACTAATTGAAGCATATAACTCACAAAAAAAATAAAATTATCCTTCAGAATAATTCAATTGATTTGGAGGATGGTTATTCATACAAATAATCCAAAATTAATTCTCTCAATGCCTTCTGAGTCGAGCATGTTGCGCGGGGTATCTTCCTTTTTCAGTTGTTAGCTGTTCTGTAAATACAACTTTATCCTATAAAGCAACACAGCTCATTCCTTCTCCTAGTTGCTGTGAAATATTTGTAGAAACAATGCAGAATCAGAACTTGTCTGTAGCTAAAACCCTAAACCCTACCTTCACAACTCTTCAATCACCATCTCTCGCCCAATTCTTCAATCCTCTTCGCAGAACACTGCCCTCAATTCCATCTACCTATAGAACTCCGAAGCCTCTCTATATTCAAGCCCAGAACCGGGAAATCGCAATTTCCCGGCGAAATGACAGTCACCGGAGGGATATCCGGTCATTTGCCGGCCGAAGCAAAGGAAAATCCGGTGGAACATCACCCGGCCGCATTGAGGGAAGCGGCGAGTTCCGGCGACAAGCTAAACGAAATGCCCGCCGGAAAAGTAAGAAATTAGCTGAGAGCCTTTTCTACAGGCTGAAGAATCCTCATGGAAACTACCCGGATAATTTCTCCGAAGAAGAGCTGCAAATGATTGGTTTGGGGTATGATAGAATGGTTAGGTTTATGGAAAGAGATGACCCAAATCTCAAACACCCGTATGATTGGTATAAGTATGGTCAATTTGGGCCATATTCTTGGCGTGGAGTTGTTTTAGGGGAGCCTATTCGAGGGCGATTCTCGGACCCATGTGTATCGATGATTGGTGAGGTTAGGGACCAAGAAGAGTGGGAGAAGATTGAGCAACATGAAATGGCTCAGGAATTTCAGAATAGATTGGATGCAATGGATAAAAATGTGGGCTTTAGATACTTTTGGGTGTTTGTTAGGCATCCTAAGTGGAGGATATCGGATTTTCCTTGGCAACAATGGACTTTGGTGTCTGAGGTTGCAGTTGAAGCTGGGAATCAGAGGTTAGATAAATGGAATTTGATGGGGCGGCTAGGGAATAAAGCAAGGTCATTGATCACACAATGTGCAGCATGGATGAGACCTGATATTGTATATGTACAGAGACCTGTATATCAGTGTAGGTTTGAGCCTCAAGATGACTTTTTTAAGGCGTTAACGCCTTTGCTTGATCCAGAAACTGAACAGGATTGTTTGTTTGAGTTGGAGGATGATAACGGAAGGATGGAATTCTGTACTTATTTTGGTGGGTTGTGTAAGATTGTAAGAGTGAATCCCAAAGCATTTGTGGATGATGTGGTAAAAGCTTATGAGAAATTGAGTGATGAGAAGAAGTCCAAGTGTTTGGGGTTCTTGTTAGACAATCATCCTGTGCCTTTGTTGCATCCTTATTCAAAGGAATGGAAGGTGAAGTTGGAGGAAATGGAGATGGGTTGTGATGCACCGGATGATGATGATTATGGCAGAAATAACAAGGGAGAAACCGAGATAGTGGACTGGATTGAGGATGAGGATGGTGAAGATGATGATGACAATGAAGATGAGTATGATGTGGATTTGGATGCAAGTGGAGATGAAGATGATGAGCTGGGTATCAAGGAGGAGGACGATTCAAGTCAGGAAGAGGACACAAGATTCTGGGAAGATGAATTTAAGAAGGCATTGGGTAGCAACGAAGCAATGGAAAAGTTTGCCAAGAAATATATGGAGACATCGACAAAGTTTTATGAAAAGCATATAAATGCAATGGAAGACAAGGAAAAACAAGCAAAGGAAGATGGTGGAGATGAATTGGCAATGAGAGGTGTTAGAGCCAAAATAAGCCCAAAGGAGTGGGAGAGTCATGGATTTGGTCCTTGGAGAAGAAAACTTAAGAAAGGTAAAATGCCTCCTGAATTGTTCATGAGAGCTGCAGTCAGGCCATTCACTTATAAGAATCTGGTAAAGGAAATTGTTTTGACCAGACATGCTATACTAGAAGGCGAGATCGGTAAGAAGAATTGAGGTAGTAACCAGCTTCTGCAATTGGGGAGAACTAGATACAAAGTTTTAATGTGCTACACTGCATATCATACTGCAGAAACAATGTATTTTCTTGTATAATTTCATTTGAGGGAGAAAGCAGGCTCTGCAATCTCTCACCAAGAACATAATTGTTATGTACTGATACCAAGTTTTGATCGGAATATTGATCTTTATGTGTCATCATAGAACAAACTCTACAAATTGTAAAAACAAGTCTGCAAAATCACTACTGAAAACTGACCAACAATTACCAGTCAATGCATCACTTCATAATTTCGAAGAATAAATGGTTTCATGCAAACTTTGATCCGTCCCCAAAGCAAAAAGGACTGAGGTATGGATTTGCAGAAATCTCAGTAAAAGGATGAAAAAGGCAATAAAATGGAAGATAAATTTAAATAAGAATCCAAGGTAGATAACGAAAGAACTATTTACACAAATGTCAACCCCTTTGCAGGGAAAGAGTTGTACGCATGTTCCTTCTACTTCAGCTCAACAGTTTCATCCTACTGTAGTAGATGTTACACATGACAAAACAAAATGTCATTGTCAAGTTTCCTTCTCAAAGAATTCCTCTGGAACATAAAATTTTAGTCCAATCGCCTGCAACAAAAAACAAAATGGAACCCCGTATTATAATTTGTTAGTCGCGTGCATTGAAGGCAAGTCATCTTAAAATGTCAGCAGAATTAGGTACCTGCGCAAATCTAATATCAGCATCACTATGGTCACCTTGTCTGCCAGCAGCATCACCAACATAGAAAGACCTAGAATGACAAAAGAAAGCTCTTATCAGATTTGTCAACGATTAGGAAGTAAAATATTTAAAATTGGGCTATTGACCAAGGAAGAGGAAATAACTGGTCCATGTCTATGGGAACTCCAGAATTGAACTGCTTTTTCATAATATTCCACATCCCGGTCTTAGGCTTGCGAAAGGGATCTTCTGGTTTGATCTTACTCAAGCCACAAGCGATGAAAACCTGCATCAACAGAGCTATGAGAACTATTTACGGAGCATTCTAGTAGATTTTTATCTCTGCTATTTTCATCACTTATGAAGGAACCTGCCACCCCACCCACAAACCACGACCCATCACCAACAACAAATAAAAGTTCAAAAAGAGATTAATCTGAAAGAGGCTTCCTTTTTCCCCATTTTCCTATAAGTGAATTAACCTTCATTACGTCAAAGAAAAATACTAGCTAGATCCAAAATGTTGATACACACTCTTAACAGATCCAATCACCTGAATTGGAACGCCAACAACTTTGATGAATTGTTCAAGTCGTCCAATTTTCGAGTCCACAGCTGCCTGCCTACTTTTCTTCCAGCGCTCAATGTTGGATTCATTAGTAAAAATTACCTGCACGTATTAACAAAAAATAAGATGGCTGATTTGCAGATAATGCGACGAATTTGTCAAACGTACTTCAAATCCACCTAGTGACTTAATATACTGCAGCATAAGAATTAAACATGTTATTTAGACACTACAAAAAGGATGTCCACCAGCTTATAGCCATCATTGTACAAGCTCTGCAGCTTCTGCGGGATTGAAGGATGCATCAGCGACCAAGCATCTGCACCAACTCTGAGAAAAATGGAACTCCGTAATATCAAAAGAGATATTTTGACTTTAAAAACACTAATCTAATTCCAGAATATTTAAAATACTCGTCTAATTCCAGAATATTTTATGACAATGGTATACATAGTCTATCCTAAAAATTAATAAAGAGACAGGATGTTAAAACATAGTATTCACCAGACACGGAGTACTTTTCTTTTTGACAAAGTCACCAAGACACTAATAAATGATGTGTACAAAGAGCTGTGTATTTGGTGTCAATAGAACTATTGGAGAACTAAGTACATCTCTGAGTCCCTTTTTTTTAAAATAAATACACCTAACAGTTTAAAAACGGAAATGGAAGACATGGAGGAATTCCTTGCTAAAATCTATAGTTATGAGATTTTGGGTGGAAGATGGCAAAATGCTATGGCTACTAGGAAAAGGTTTTCATATAAATCATTCAGAAAACCAAGGTTCAAAGAAATCAGTTTTTTCACAAAAAGTCACAAGTTGACATGCACTCTCATAGATACAACTTAAGAAAGAAAGGGTGGCCAAAAAATGGAGGGAAACACAAATAACGTTTTTACATTGTGATTTGCCTACCTTATAGAGTTCTATTTATCCGTATATTGATTACTTGAGTGCTTCCAAAAATAGTGAATGAAAACTCAACAACTTGGAGAAAAGCAACACCAGGAAGAGAGATTGAATCAGGGAAGTAGTGCCTTCATGCTTACATGTATATTATGGGAGACTTAAAAGGAAAAACTAGAAGAATTATGCAGGAACTGAAAATCCCTAGTGGAGAATTAAGTGCTCTTTTTTGGGTAAGAATATCTCTATGTACAGATAGTTGGATGTATGTCTTAAACGCTTAATATAATATTCATCATTGTAACACAGCTACTACTTTGGGACAAGTAGTAACTGTTTAGACTTGTTAAAAACATGACAATTCTTTTCTATTAAATCCTGTGTTTTCATACATTCTAGAGTTAGTTTAAGCTCCAGTCACACATTATTTAAAGTTGCAATAATCATCATATACACACTCTCATCTCAAGAAGAGTTTTAGATAATATGAAACACAGGAAGAAACCATACCTTCTCACATTTGTATTTGCAAGACAACCATCAAAATCAAAGGCGGCAATTTTACTTGAAGCATGAAGCCCATTGTCCTAAAAAACCCAAAAAAGTACATAAAGGTGAAAAGTGAGGTCTTTTGATCATGATCACATGACAAATCAGTGCTAGAATACAAGCCCCCACAACATGCGTCTGGCTCTGTATCTGATACTATTCCATCCCATTAGAGGTCATACAAGTTACACTAGAACATTAATCAAAAGAAGTATGAAGGGATTATTTTTTTTGAAACTGGTAACTTTTTGTATTCCTCAGCATTAAGGGCAATGCTGGCCACCTCCAAAAAACTGTTACAAGAAAGGGAAAAGACTAAAAAGAAATACTTACAGAGAACCTATGAAGTCCACTAATTGGAACTCCTCTTCTATATCCTGTTCTTTACACCAAAAACCTAAAGTAGTAATTACTTTCCATTTTATCTTCTGTATTGTACACTCCTTTCCTTCAAAAATTCTTTGATTCCTTTCTTTCCATATAATCCACCAGATACATGTTGGAACTGTTCTCCACCATCTTTTCTGACTTTTGTTGCCTCCCCTTTTGATCCAACAACTAAGAAGGTCAGAGGTATGTTCAGGCATAGTCTAATATTCATTGGCTATGCTTGTAAACAGAGCCTACACCTGAGCAGTTACCTTACAGTGCATGAATAAGTGTTTGTTAGTCTCCAGAGCTTCTTTACAAAGAAGGCATCTGGATACTATGTTGATGCGCCTCTTCTGTATTGCCTCATGAGTCAAACATTTTTTCCTAGCAACCAACCAAGTGAAGCACTTCACCTTGGTAGGAGCCACACTTTTCCATATTGTGTTCCAAGGTCTAATGGATCTTCCTGCACTTCTTTTAAGTCCCCAGTTGTATAATCTATTCATAGAAAATACCCCATCTTTGTGAAGTCCCCATGCTAATCTGTCTGGCTCTAGAGTAGTACCTGGGAATCCACCAATCAAGCCCAAAAACTCCACCATTCCCTCAATCTCCCAGTCATTTAGCAGTCTTCTAAATATTAAATTCCAACCTTGTGGTGACCACATCTCCTCTATCTTGTTGTTGGTATTTGTGCATATTGAGAAAAGAATAGGGAACAAGTCCCTCAAAATCTCATCTCCACACCAATCATCTAACCAGAACTTTGTTTTGTCTCCTCTGCCCACCACAATCTGTGAGTTGTTCTTTAGACTCTCCCAAAGATTTCTGATGGTCCTCCACACCCCAACCCCATAAGTTTCATTAACTTCACTAGTGCACCAGAAGTCCTCTTGCCCAAATTTGTGATTTATTATCTCTTTCCATAGAGCCTGCTCCTCCTGATTATATCTCCACAACCATTTTAAGAGGAGGCTCCTGTTATGAACTTTTAAATTTCTTACTCCCAACCCCCCATGAAGGGATTATTATATCATCATTGATTCATTGACCAAAGTAGTGGTTAAAATAAAAGTTCAAACAATTAAAAGGTTGAACAATATGCCATATAGATATCACATAAAATTGGAGAAGGAAAACTTTCAAGAGTAGAATGAGAATGATGAGAGAGAAATTGGAGCTGTAAGATGTTGGGCAAAGAAGAGTACACCTACATACTAGCATCCTACAGAGTGAATATCTTGAATACCTACTCAACAACACCCTGGCCCACTACCACCACAGCAAAATGTTATCTTCATATACTCAATGGAAAACCCCATACAACTTGAGTGTCAACATTTTTGTCAAATAATTAATCAAGCATAATCTCAATAAGACTAACCTGTTCAAGATATATAATCGTCTGAAATGCCCTCCACTTTGGTAGCAATGTAGCATCCTGAGAAAAGAAATAGCGCTCCCATCAAAACAAAGTGCCAAATATCTGATCAGTGGCCCTTTTTTTTTTTTACAAATATAAAACTGCAGTAAAAAATAACAGGTAGGACAGAAGCCAAAAAGACCATTCATTTTCATATCATCAAAATGAGGCGGCAAGGGGGTCAGTTAATTAGTTAATAGCTAAATCAGAAAGCAGCTATTCGTTAAAACATTGACGTTAAAATGCAATCCTATGACAAATCAAAACCTATAAAGAAAAAATAATAAAGGGTTACAAACAAAATCTTTTCCGGTTCTAACATTTCCATTCAATTTTTGCTGCTCTAGGAAGTGGAGACAGGGAATTACTGAGTTTGACATATGCCAGATATCGTACCTTATAAGTGTCCCTCACATCAGAAACGGAGAAGGCAATCTCCAACACAGGTTCCTCTTCAGTGGCCGACAGCTAAAAGAGTTTTGCCACAAGATATGCTTAGAGAGTCAGTTCAACTAAAATGAAACGGAGACAAACATAAAGAGATGCTACAAGAACACGGGAACATACTGCTTAACGGAATTGTGCAGACTAATCAACGAAGTCATCTTTCATTTCAAGATCTATTCAAATTTTATCGGTGGTTTAAGTTTATCTTATTGCCAACTTCAGTGCGGGATACCGAAAATGAAAAGCAGAGACAACTGTTCCGATCAGGTAAAACCTGAAGGCTACCCCGACCTTGTAAGGGAAGATGCCAACCATCTCTCCTTTGTATGACCAAAGACAATTTTAGTTGTAAGCATGCAGAGCACCAAAAACAATATTTGCATTCTGGACTGGCTAGATGATTTGTACATGCATGTTAATGTTTGCCCTGACAAGTGCAAACACAGTGCAGAAAGACCAAAGAATATAATGTCTCCTGATTATTCATCCATATTTACCATAAACCCGTTAACATGCCATAGAGAATGATGCTTTTGATTCACTAAAAATCCACAGATATAAGGAGTACAGAAGATTTGATGAAAACTCTTGACATCCCAATTCCTGGTCATTGTTCTACAGTCCACAAGCTTCTCAGAAGGGTATAAGTTAGAAAATTGTTATACATGACCAATTGCTTCTATAGTCGGCTCTAGGATATCTAGGGAAAGAAGGCAGCACTACAATAACATCTAGGTGCACTTTATCAAACAAATAAAAAAACATCTAGGTGCATGATGCTTTTTGGAATCAACATAATATGCTTAGTGTTTCAATGGAGTTTGATTTGTTAAAAGGGAGACACAGAGGGCCTGAAGAAACCAAGAAAGAAACAAAAAAACAACAGTGGAACAGCATATAAGAAAACATCTGTGAAATGAACTAATGCATTCATCCGCAATTAAAATTCTCCATAATTCTACTACTCAAATAACTTAAGTACTCAGATATGTACATTGATGGGAGGACAATTTTGGCAAACAATAGTACCAAATAAGCTTTCCATAAGAGAGTACTTAACCTGTCATGCACATTCTAATATACGAACACTACATAGTGAACTTGATACCACTGACTGTACTCAATATCATTACCTATACTAGCAACAACAACAACATTCCTAGTGCAATCCCACAAGTGGGGTCTAGGAAAGGTAGGATGCACGCAGACCTTACCCCTACCTTTATGGGGTAGAGAGACTGTTTTTGATAGAACCTCGGCTCAAAAGAAAAGAAGAATTCAAAGCACAATTATAAGAAAATAAAACAGAAAAAATTAACAAGATACAAAGCAAATACAACAACAGATAGTAATAATAAACACTGAAGAACAAATAAGACTAAACAACAGATAATTACCTACACTCAAATAAGACTAAATCAAAGTAATGCAACTGGATACAAAAAATTCAAGTTGTGGCTTCTAGTTTCCTTTTAATCATAAAAACAAATTTACTGGAAACTTCAAGTGGGAACAGCAATATTTACCTTTAGTCGCTTTTGCTTGCTCAGTTCGTGCTCTGAGTCGTCCTTCTCATATATTTACAAGCCAGATGCAGGAAATCAGTGAGAATAAATAAGTTAATAGCAAAAACAACAGATTCACTATCACTTAACTTTACCTGTGCACAGGTTTCCTTTTGTTTTCTGTCAATCTTATCTGAATCTGCATCAGAAACCTGTTAATTAATATCTTCATTGTCAGCACAAGTGAAGTTCCAACAAACTGACTTGTTCAACAGGGTACCTCAACTTTAAAATTTACATAATAGTATAAACTCGGGAATAAAATTAGTCCAGCAAACGTCAGGAAGTAAAAGTAACAGGTGAAAAGGTTGGCAACTCAACTCGATGACAATATAAGTTAAAACATCTCTCAATTAAAGAAAACTAGAAAAGGATATGAAGCACGACTTGTCAAACTCATGTTCTTGAGATTTCAAATAGTGGGAATTCTAAGTGGAGTCAATTTCAACCTATAGATATTTGGAAAGGGTAAACTGCTACTTTGAGGTATTAAAAAAGTAAGCTGCTACTATGCTACCATAACAAGTGCTTAATACTTGCATTACAAATGCCTAAAGAATTTAAACACTAAATAAGACAGCACCTTCTGCAAAGTTGCAATCTCTTTGTTAATCAATTTCTCCAACGTTTCTTTATCTTCGCTCTGCATAAAATCAGCAAGACAAGCTTAGCTGCAACGAAGAATATTATCACCTTAAAGAGAAACCTTTTAGTTATCAAATAAAAAACCGTGAATATAGTATAGTTTATCAAGATGGCAAAAAAGGGTTTTGGAATGAAAGAAAGTTGTTCCAAGTCAGGTGGTGTCAAATACGATCGCATGCACCTACAACTTTTTGATAATGATTTTGACTTACTGCAAGTATATATTTAACATAAAAGCTCATATACATAGCTCTAGCTGAAGGCAGATTATACCATTCACACCTATAGAAACAACAAACAACTAAACATGCATATTGGAAAACAAAGATAAAAATACACCTGAAGTGTCAAGGTTTTTCAAGTTTTGTATCTGAACTATTTGTGAGTTTATTGCCGGAACTATAACCAACTATTTATTATTAGGGGAATTTTTACAAATTGTCACTATAATAAACTTAATTATGCTCCATAGCTATAGTTTGCATATTTAC
>JAJOOS010004968.1:0-15389 GCA_029582725.1 Solanum chiquidenum
GCATACAGGATAGAATAAAGCTGAATAACATAACCATAACTGAACAAAGCAATAAAATCAATGATATAATCTGAACATGATAGATATATTGAAACATCCCGAATACTGATATAACTGAATGCAATGACCAAGTACATGACATGCTGAGACTGAATACTGAACTGTAACTGATAACTTAGTCAATGCACTAGAATATGACTGTGGGAGCTACTATTAACCAACATAAAACAACAAGAGATATCTGTGGAATCCGATGTATTGCCCCATCGAGAGGACCTAATATACCTTGCCAAGGGTTTAAATGCATGACTGGCATGATCACTAAAACTGATGCCCATAAAGGGGACTTATCCTATGGGGGCACACAGTTCTGGAACTATGAGTGTGACTGACCCTTAGTCCATTCAATATTAAGCCTACTCCCAACTAATTGTGTAAATAACACATTATAACTGAAGTTTTGTAATACTTAATAGCTCAAACTACTGACATGCTAACTGAAAATGCAATATTAATATATTGATAATGAAACATTCTTAATTGAGGCATGTATATCTGAATAAACTGACCTAGCAAGTGTAATTCATGAACTAAATGATTCTACACAACTAGGGCTCTGAGTATCATGCAAAGAACTAAGCAAAAATTCCACGAAAACATGATAATCTGTTTTGGATTAGTCTAACCAATGAATCACAACATAAATTTTGAAATTCTAGAAACCCTAGGACTAAGCATGATGTAGAGAATCAAGAATCTGACTGAATTCTAGGGACCTAATGGCTAAAAGGAACCCACTAGTAGAATTCCACATACCTGGTGACGAAATCCACGAAGAAATCTTTCAATTTTGGGGCTGGAACTGAAGAAGACCTTGTTGCATTCTTGGAGAGGGTTGGTCGACTCTTTCTCCTTCTTTTTGTTCAACTTGATGATTTTTTGGAGAATGAGTTGACTAGTGTAAGTTCTAAATAATTTAATAGGTTAAAACTGGCTAAAACGACGTAGATTAGGGCTTAAACAACGTAGTTTAGGGGTCCAAGGCATAAGGAAAAGACCAAGCGACCCCTGACTTAAAAGTTGTCGGGACCAATCGATGGACTGACCGACGGTCCGTCATGTCAACCGTCGAATGGCTTCGAAGAATGGAAATTTAGGGTCTCGATCCATGGACCAAGACCATTGCCCGTGGTCTGACCTACGGTCCGTGGGTCCGGCTGTGGGTTGACCCTTAAACATTTTTCTGGACTATTTATGTGAAGGGCTGCAGGTGGCCATCCACGAACCCCACCTACGGTCTGTGGGTGGTGCTCGTCATTGGCACCTGCAACTTCTGAAATCGGCATTCTGGTCTGTCTAGGATACGGGGTGTTACGGGTGTGGGAGAAATCGGAAGATCATGTTATAGCTCACATGGTCTCTATGTTGGTTAAGGCTCCTTTCTAGCCACAAGATGAATAATGAACTAAGGTTACTTCAAGAAGTATCGCATATGAGTTCAAAGGCTTTAAAGATGATGTTAGCTTGCATTGACCATGTTTTATGAAGTATGTTTTGTAACATATTTTGTATCATGTTTCAGCTTGGTCAATTATATGTCATTAAATGAAATGTCCCTTTTTAGCATGTTTTAAATTTTTTGCATGGCTATCATACTTGGTACATTTTTTCCTCATGGTTCGAGGACGGATTTCCATTGTTTAGTTTCTTTCATGTATTTCCCTTTTTGGACATGATGTATGGGCTAGGCTCAATTTCATTCTATTGTACTTGTTGGCTAGGATAAGACAAAAGTTTTAGACTTCCGCTTTTCTTTTATAAAATTTTTGGACTTGGACTATCGTTTTACTTCTAATGTTCTATTTTGTATGTTATGAGAGCTATGTGGCTTGTATGGAGTCTTTTAGGATTCTATATGCCATGTTACATCTAGGGTTGCCCCTAGGTCGTGAAATTTTCATATCGGACAGTTTAGACCTTAAAGTTCATGGTGGATGATTAGGTATTTCTATGATTGTCTCTATGAAGGGTGTGATGAGCTTCACGAGGAAGGGCAAGCTTAGCCCTACGTTTATTATCCATTTTGAAATTCTGGTGTAGATTAGAGATTGTGCTTTACGAGTTTGCCTTACCTCCAACTCTTTCGAGAGTTCACCCTGTCTTTTATGACCTTATGTTGTAAAAGTATGTTGTTGATGTGTCTCATATGCTTTAGTGGGATACGGTTCAGGTTGATGAGTCATTTGCTTTTGACGAGAAGCCTATGGCTATTCTAAATAGGCAAGTTATGCGGTTACGGTCTAAGGAGATTACACAAGTAAGGGTTCAGTGGAGGCGTTGTCTAGATGAGGAGGCTACTTGGGAGACCGAGCTTAACATATGGACCCGATAACCTTATTTTTTCGAGCCTTCAGGTGCCTTTTCTTTCTTTAACTTTCAAGGATGAAAGTCGTTTTAGTACTGAATGTTTTAATGACCCTTATGGTCATTTGCATGTCTTTGTGTGCTATTATTGTTTTTCCCGTCCCTGTGGTTTTCTTATGGTGTTTGTGTTTTGTTGAGATTAGTGACATGTTTCTCGAGGTGGTCAGAGAAATTTGTGTGAGGTTTCCATTTTTGGAAGTTCTTAAGTGAGAGTTTACTTTAGTCAACATCATGAGATTTGGGTGTTGGATGAGAATTCTGGCAGTTCCATTAGCTCTATAAAGACCATTTTTGTCTAGTGGCTTATTTTTTTAGGTCCCAAAACTTTCGGTGCAGGTTTGAACTATTATGCATTTTAATTTTGAAGTTTGGACAAATTTTGACTTTAGTCAACATTCCTGGTAAAGGCCCTTGAATGAGAATTTTGTCAACGTGGTTAACTTTGCAATGTCGAGTTTGATGTGCAATGACCTTTGGTTCAGATCCTAAGGTTATCGCGATGACTTTGTGGCATTCGACGTCTTGTTTTTGTGTTTTCTTGCTATATATATTAAATTGAGTCAACACTCTAATGATACGACCTTCGTTGGTTGTTTCATAATTTTCTTGAGTTCGAAATGTCGTTTTGAATTAAATAGGTTTCTTTGTATTAGGACTGCGTATCGATCGGTTCGGTTTTGAAGTTTATTGATTTGGCTTATTGGTTATCGGTTTGTAGAGATGCTAAACCATTATTGAACCATTAAGATATTGGCTTATCGGTTATTGGTTTATCAATTTTAATCGTTATCGGTTTAACCGTTAAGATTTGACACATAAAAAAAACATTGAAAATCACTTAGAAACAAGGTGACAAACCAAATGAGCTGTGCACATGAGTTCACAAATTACATCTTGCTAAAAAACAAACATATTTACATTGTAAAATAACCAAGTGTTTGAGACAACCAGAAATAAAAGTAGAAAACCCAACTCTAAGTCAAGGACTTTATATATAAAATGGTATAAATATAATTATTTAATTTACTATTGGGTTATTGGTTAAACCATTAAGAAAAAACCGTAAAACAATTAAGAACCGATAACCCGATAAGAGAAAAAATTAAAACCATTATCAAAACCACTAAACCAATACTAATAAACCAATAACATTTTTTTGGTTCGGGTTATCGATTTTGGTTCGGTTTTGAACAGCCCTACTTTGTATGGAATGATTGGACCTCGAATGAATCTTCAAGGTCCACTCAAAGCTCGGAGCATTATTGCTCAAACTGTTGATGCAGTAGTTATTGGTGCGGATGCTTTATTAGCCCTTGACAACTTTGGCAATAGCCTCTTAAGCGGCCTTGGTGTCGCTCTAGCGGAAAGGCTTTAGGGAGCAGGGGCCGCTTTTGTTGCACGAGCATGTTGGAGTTGGGCTACTTTAGTTGCTAGCTGACCGCATTAGTGTTGGCTTCTTAAGTTGCCACATGACAGCTTTACTGCATGTTATTGATGTTTTGATTTCTCTTCCTCTTTCCTTCTTCAAAATGAACTCCATTTGCAAAGTACCTCGGGTCATTGTGATTTTGCTAATTTCTTGCCCAATTCAAGTGAATTTAAGGTAATTTCCTTTATTTCCACGCACTTTCTAATCTTGATCCTAGCTTTATTTTCATAATTCATTTCTGTTTGAACCTTATATCTCTTGAATTCAAAGGTTTCAAGTGTAGTAATTAGACCATTTGATGTGTGAATTGAATCTTGTCTTGGCAAGATTTCAAGCATGTGATCCTCACCGCAAGGGGAACATAATGATGAAATTTGTTTCTCAATTCTATACAATCATTCAAGGGTCGATTTTTACCCAATTTCTAGTCCAATTTTGTTACCATTGATATGGGTAATTTTTAGTCCTGTATTGAATTGTACTTTTTGTTCTTGAAAACATGGCAATGTTCAGAAGTTCTTTGGAAGGGAAAAGCACCCGAGTAGAGGTTCAAGCAGGTTTAAGCTGTGAGGCAGGTTATGCTTTTCCATTTTTATATTTGTCTTAGCGTAGTTTTAAAATATATATATATATATATATATATGAGTAATTTATCGTTAGGAAGGGCTTAGGATTAGTTTGTATGTTTGCATGATCCGTAGTTAATATTTTGTACATTTCGGTTTATTTAGCTAAGCAATTTAGTTGATAAGTCTTAGTCTAAGTATATTTTTAGCTTGGTGGTCGTTATAGATCCTTAGAATGCTCTTAAGTGGTGTGGATCTTAGATCTTATGTGTGCTGGTCGTTTTTCTGTTTTGTATGATCTTTTTAGTCATTATATAGTTATAGTTGTAATGATTGAATTGTCTTGGCCTTGAGGTCGTAGATTTGGACTGACTGAAGTTCTAGGTTAGTACAAGTGTGTTGTGAAGTGTGTTTATCATGTTCAGTGTGTGGTATGGCTTCTTTCATAATGACTTGACTGTTTTTGTGTGGAATTATGTTTGTGATGCATATTGTTGGCTTGTTTGCATTTAGTTTGGAGAGAAAGGGATTTTTTGGGACACTTAGTGGTTTAACGATGTTTTCAACTGATTTTAGCTTCGAGGGAGGAAGATTACTGATTTTATTGATGAAATGTTCAGTTTTCGAAGAAAATGCATTATTTTCACCTTCCTATGGATATGTTGACAAGCTTTGGCAGGCCGCAGAATATTTTTTTGGTTTTACTTTTAATCCATCTGTGATTGAGTTGAGGCGGGTTCCATAGTTTTCTTAGAGGGTTAACGGGATAGCTAGCGAGACTATTCCAAAAAAAATTACTTTAAACATGCATTGGCCGCATGTGCATCGTATATCATTATGTGTTTGTTTGCATGTGATTTGTTGGATTGTATAGTTGGAACTTATTTTGTGTATCCTTTCGGTAGTGTGGGGTTACTTTAGCCTTATATCATACTCCTTGTTATAACTATCGAGCTGCCTATGTATATTTAAGATCTTTATGATCTTGGTTGGCCTATGATGCCTATTGAGTGCCCAGTGTTTTCGTAGTCATGCTACACTTCTTCAACTTTTTCCAAGGCAGCTCCCCGTATGAACCCACCCTCATTGAGCAACAGATCTCCTATGGCTCTCACAAACTTGGATCGTGGTGAGCTCTTGACATCGAGAGACTTGTTGCTTTACATCTTCTTGTACTGACTTGTATTTTATATTTTGATTAGTCATTTATGTTGTATATAGTTCTTTCAGTTCTTAGTTGATAATGTACCAGTGATAAGAAGTCTGAGATTTAGTTCGTTTGTATTGTTTGTCTTTCTTGTTTACTTTTGGACCCATTTTATATAATTTGTATTGTACTTGCATAACTATGCTATGGCCCTTATTCCATATCATTATTACTCCTATTTAAAATCTTTTTCCATATTTAATGTTTATCTTCCACTTTTTCTTAGGGGGTAATAGGAGCCTTCATTGCTCGATTTTCGGTTATATTGATAAAAATCCCTCATTCGTTGAATAGTATCGTTAGGGAAATGCATCCAAAAGATAAAAATCTTCCTTGCCTCTCCCTTTTTTATCCTTCTGCATTCAAAATAGTTGAAAGAAATGCATCACATATTAGTTTTGGAGACATTTTAAAGAAAAGGAAAAATGATAAAGAATATATCATTGCATTTGCATCCAAGCATTTGAATAAAGCCAAAAAAAATTAACAAACAATAAAAAAGGAAATTTTACTAATAGTTATATGTATTTCAAAATTTCAAGTTGATTTACTTAATAAAAAAATTTCATAGCGAATTGATTGTAAAACTGCAACATCTATTTTTTAAAAGGATGTTCAAAACCTTACCTCTAAAAATATATTTCCTAGATGGAAAGCTATTTTATCTATTTTTGATTTTGATATATTTTTTTTATCTTTACATAAAATATATCAAAGGGAGTTCAAACTCTATCCCAAATTTTCTTACTTGAGAATTATTGCAGGATAGGTAACTATGGGTAGAAAGAAGAAAATGGAACTCTTAAAGTTTTCAACCGTCACTCCACAAAATAAATAAAAAAAATCACCCCCATATATCATCAAGTCAATCACGAAGTGCAAGTTGTTTCCAAATAACAAACAATTTAAGTTGCTCCTAAGTAATCCTGAATAGATGCAGCTGGCTAAGCCAGACTAGATACCAAAGTTTAACAAATTATGCCATGAAAGGGGTTCCTAAGTTTTATATCTTGGAGAGTACAAATCCAATTTCAATCTCAAGTACAAAAAATGGGCTGACCTTGTTGACGAGGAAGTAGACATTCAGCTAGGTTAAACAATTTAGACATTATGAACAAAGGAAGACCTGATGGCTGATCCAAACCCATTCTTCAGCTGCCTCTTCACGTTTTCTAGCTACTTTTAGCGCAAACAAAAACACAGTGGAGGTAGAAAGACAAGTAATTTTGTATTTGATTTTTTTACAAAATACTTTCATGGTATGTCCTATACCAAGCAAATCAATTTCTTCACCTATACCTAAAAAAAAGTTCTTCCCGTATAGGATCATCATCTGATGACCCAACATACTTCAAGAATGATATTCTATACCCATTGATACAAATTTAATCTGAATTTTGTATTTCGAACCCCATGAGGTAGCTAAAAAAATACTTAGACCTCCCTCAAATTTTATCAAAAATTTGTTTCCATAGCCACATGATTTTTATGAGTTCATCGTCACAGATATCCAATCTTTCTTATTTAACAACACAAAGATAATCAAACACAAATATGTGAATTAATAAAATAATATCACCCAAGGAATAAGTCATTCACCCAACCAAGTACAAAAAATCTTTTTCAGTATTTTGATGCTCGAAACTATGATTATTTTGATTATGAAAAAGCATGGATAAATGCCCTCACTTTCCAAATAACAGTGGCAAACATTCTTGGTTTCTCCTATGGGGAAGCAATTAGACTCTCAATTTACTCAATAATTTTGACATCAATTGTGGTCTATCTATGATGACAAATCTTATATCCTTCCTCCACTAGTGTGTGAAAAATATGATGTTTTTTAATGAGCACAAAATTCCTATGTTCTTAAAATTTCCCAATGGTTTCACATTATGTGGAAATAGTCTTTGAAGTTTGTGTTCCACAAACAAGATGGACATAAAGGACTCTCATTATTATCCCTCCAAGGTGATTTCAAAAGGTATAAGAGTTGGAACCACTCGAAATATTATGTGCCAGAAGTAGAAAAATGGTTCTTGTGCAGCCCATGACATATAACCAAAATAGATACCACTCAAATTTCATTCTTGCAACAGAAATTCACTTTTAAATTCTAAATTTTTCATAACTACTACACAAATGACATTTCTCATCTGAAAAATATTGTAAAACTCCATTAAGAGGAAAAAGTTAGATTTTTTTTTCTTACGACATTTAAAGAAAAATATAAATTATGATATCTTATTCAATAGAAACCAATATAAGAGATGACACAAAAGAATAATTATGATAGAAATGCAGATGAGGAAGAGAGAAAAGGATAAGCAGAAAGCTAAGTTAAACATTACTGGCGCAAGGAAGACTCTTCAAGAGCTTAAAGTTGAAAGGAAGAGAGACAATCTCAAATTCGAATGAGTATTAAAAATACATTTTCTTATTTTGGATAAAATATTCCTTTCACTTTCCATAAGTTCTAGCAATCCAAGTCATAAAAAAAAATAGTCCCCAGAAAATTAAAATTAAAGATTGCAACCACTTGAGAAAAAAACTTTCACTGTAGAAAGTCATTATGATGAGTTTGAGTTGTTTCTTATAGCATTGGCTTATCATGCTAATCATTCACTTTGGAATTTTTTCTATTCCTTGAAACTGGACACTTGGTGTCCCTGCCACCTGCATATGTAGAAAATTACTTTCTATTTCAAATAAGTAAAGAGTAGTAAGCAAAGTTCAATAGAAGTACAAACCTGATCAACAGAGTAAACTTGATCATACTCACTTCCATGTTCATTAGGTTGGGTCAATCTTGAAGCTCCAATATCCTGATAGAGATCATCCATATTATGGAAATTCAAATACGCATCAAAATTTTCCCACTCATTTAAATCACTTATGTCATTAGCACTCGTATTTGATGTCGCAATAGTATTGCTTGGCACAGAAATGTTTTGTTCACCGATGTATTGCTGGAAATTAGTATTTTCTTCTCCCGATCCATTGATTATCACATTTCCACCATTCATATCAGTAATCATTGCACTAGTTGAATTTGCTGCTACACATGCTTGATTGCGATCCAAGTTGTAATCATTTTGAGCCTGACGATTCAAGTAGTAATCATGATGATCCCCAGTATTAAACGCCATGTAAAAATTACTATTATTGCTCCCAATAATTGGGCCTTGCGAACCAAATAACGAGTCATTTTGTTGTTGTAGCCTACCACCATCATTATTTTGGCCGGACAAAAATGGGCTGAGGTAGTGTTGTTGAACATGAAGTTGTGGGTGATAGAGGTGTTGCTCAGTTGAACTAGCATAAATATTGTTGGTATTAACTGGTGAAAATTCTGGGTCTCCATGAATTTGATTTGGTACATTTGTTTGAAGATCAGGTATTCTCTCAACTATTATATGACTACTTCTTTCAATTCTTTGTTGGGAACCACTTGAAGATCCCTGTCGAATATATTTTTGCTCTTCTAAAGGTCTCCTTTGGTTTATACGGCATCTCTGAAAGATGAAAAATCAAAGAAAAATTGGACTATGAATTTATTTATCATCGTAACTCATATTTGAGGTCTGTTTGAAATGCTTGAAATAAGTCATTTATAATAGAAAAAAAATTGTTTTGGTTAACACTAAATGAAAAAATTCTTTTCAGTTAACTATTGATGATAATATTATTTCAATGAATAGTCTTTATGAAAAATAGTACTCCCTCTGTCCCAATTTATGTGACACATTTCGATTTTCGAGAGTCAAACAGTTTAAGTTTGACCGAAAATTTGCTCATGAAATCTTCAAAAATTTAAAAATGAAATTTATATATTTGGAAACTACATTAAAAGTACTATTAGTCTCAATAATTGATAATTCAAAATATTTAAAAGATATATGAAAAATTTACGGTCAAAGATAGAATTGTTTGAATCTCGAAATCTGAAATGTGTCACATAAATTGGGACAGAGAGAGTACAAATTAGCATCGAATAACACTGTTCTAAACCTGCAATGAAAGTAATTGCTAGTCCTCATTAATTAGTGAGTGGTGTGATAAAACTATTGAATACTAAAGATGACAATAATTTCCAACATTTACACACAGCAGTGATGCAAAGTTAAATTTTATCCTGATAAATGCTTTTTGATAGACCAACAGCATAATCAGTGAAGTCACATCAAGTGGGGTCAGGGGAAAGTAAAGTGTAAGTATGCCTTAACACTATCTTGGGAGGTAGCTAAATGACTTTTTTTTTTTGTATAAAATTAATATTCATATAATTTTAGTAAATAGATCTCACAAGTGTTGATGAAAAATCATCCCAGGTAAAATATTTTCTAGTAATCAGTAGTACAATAAAATAATTTGATAAAAATGTATTTTCCCAAAACAAATTCCCCCTTACCAAAGACATATATATATAGATATAGATATAGATATTTTCTTCAACCTACATAGTTTTCCATCCAACTAATTAAATTGAAAATAGCCTATGAAAGTATAATATGTACGATTAAATATAATTCATATATAATGAAGATATACCGATTACAAAAATGTAAACAATAAATTTGTTCGGCTATTCATATGAAGATCTTTTAATCTTTTTAACGATGTACCTGAAGATAATTTGCAACATGCATCCTGGTAAGACCTGGTACATTCATTATCTCGAGTATCTTTTTTGGTAAGCAACCTACATGATAAATTAGAAGGCAACTTTAATTTAATCACTACAAAAATATTCTTAGATCAATATGAGGTACATGTAAATAAAATAATCACCATACATTAACTCCAAACAATTTTAAGCTACGTTAGCTATAAATATGAATCTCACTATTCATTTCACTACATATATAGAAACTAATTGAAGAGAAATTTAAGTAATAACAAGGTAAACTTACGTCCATCACCAAGTCGTTGTGTAGCTTTCTTGAATTTTTCGCGAAGATCCGCAGTCCATTCTATGTAGTCCTTTCGCTTCAAAGTCTTCTCAATAGACGTACTATGTCTTTCTCCTTTGTCAATGACTTTTTTTCCTTTTCTGCATCTCTTCCTCCTCAAGTTGTATGTTCCTCTTTCAATCTCATGAATATTATTACTTTTTTCCTCATAATTAATAGACATAATCTTCTCTCCAACTTGTTCTTTATTTCCCTCAATATTTTCATTACCAATACTATCAACATATTTCACGTGATTTCCTTTTGGATCCAGTCCTTCTCTCATTTTTTCTCTTTGTGTTTTCTTCCTTAATACAAATTGCCACAAGTATTTTAGAATATTTTCATCAAGTGACTTTTCCATATACAGGTATGTTCCATTGTCAAAAGCCTTCTTTGCATAGAGTTCATTATGTTCATCACATATAACTGCACAATTATTTTTATAAGTTCGCAATTAGAATTAAATTATATTATACATCATGTGAATAGTTAATTTTGTGCAAATTTTATATATTATAAAAGTAATATTCTTACAATAGAACTATATTTCATATCACTATACAAAAAAGTACGATAAGGATTGTATAACTTCTATTTTTAAACAAATGAAAACTTCACTTATTACTTTCGTGACGGTTTATTAAAAGTTATTTTAGGTATGTTTGGACTATTTAGTAAGGAATTTCATAGTTAATTTTTCCTGGTAGTGTATTTATTAAAATAAATAACTTTAACCTCCATAACATTAAAAACATAAAAGATATACATGTCATATCCATCTAAAAAATATGTGATTAGTAAATTTCATATATATTAACTGAATTTATTTATTATAACAGTAATGTAACAAAATAACCATTTATTTTACATAAACTATGATTTAGCAACGAATTATTCTTCTTGTTGAACAATAAAAATTCGCCCCTAATCTTATTTAATGATGGCTTATATTAAATTCACTTTGCTACAAACTATTTAACAACAAATTAATGATGAACTTCACAACTAGTTATTTATTTTAATGTATTAACTAAAATGACTTACATTATCCACTATAACAATAAGATGAAAGATAGAAAAATACTTACAGAGGGTGACAATATCTAAGGCATCAGCTTGTTTCAAGAGTTTAAAACAAAGCGAATCCGGTGAATGGACATTGATTATCATCACATCAAATTTTTCCTTTCCTTTTGAGAGAATTGACATTGCCACTGGAACCCTATCAACTGTTGTAACTGGATATATCCATGCATTTTGGAAGTCAGTGATGAACATGGACATGATATATACACATATTTATCCTCATGTGGATCTACTTATTTCTCTTTCAAATTCAATTATGAAGTTTAATGTGATATTGCTACACTTTACCTTATTCAATTGCATATACTGATCAACTTATATTGTAATCGATGTGTGACATATAATTAGTCAGATTCACATAAAAAACTAATTTATGCTAAATAATTTGATTATATAGAATATCAAAGATCCTATAGGAGGATACTGCTATTTATTCTAATTTATGTAATGACTTGTCAAAAACAAATAATCACTAAATAGATAAAATACTATCGAGGCAAGATATAATAGGATAAAAGTTCTGAGATAATTGTACTTCATGAATATGTAACTAAGAAATTTGAAGATTTAGAAAATTATTGTAAGGGATATATCAATATACTCTAATGTTCTAAGTTTACTTATCTATTGTCCTAAAAATGACCTTTTATGTGTTGACATCAATAGGATAACTAATCCGATTGAATTGAAGGTATTAATTGAAAGCAATATATAAAAACCACGTGTTATTACTCGTCTTATATATGATAATATTATTTTTCTTATTGATTGAGAATCGTATTTATGTATGGTAACAAAACTACAAGGCTAAAAGAAATATGCTAACAAAGAGTCTTAAACTATTATAGAATACTGAGCTGCAAATTGACAAAATACTCTTCTAGAAAAAGGTATTACCTATTATAATAGTACTTAATGAATTATAATGAGGGTATACTTCTATGCCTAGTATCTAACATGAAACTCTAACCCGTTATTTAAGCATCGACTTTGTGTTTTAGATATTTCTAGAAGTGCAAAATTAATTTTCAAAAAGCTTCTTTATTCTATCATTTTGACTGTTATTTAGTTACTTTTGTTTGTATTACAAAGTTACTTGCTTTATGCATGTATATTATTGGTACCTACCAAAGTAGCTTACAAAGATATTCAATTCAAAATGATTTAATACACCTTGGACGTGGAACAATCAATCAATACTAATAAAATAAAAGACTTGAATTAAACTTTATTTTTCCAAAAAAACACCAAAATATGGTGGGGTTTGGCTACTAAAATTGTCATTTATATACTTGTTTTTGCGAGGTAAAATAGTTCAACAGTTTCATCGTTCTCAGATAGTTTTCGAGTATAATAAGATAGTTTTAGCATTTATATAGTTTTTTCAAAAATTCTGAAAATTGTCTATTGTGTTACCAAATTTAAGTAGAGGTAGTAATCAAATGTTTGTTAGGGTTGAGCCAAAATGAAAAATAATATGTGAAACATAGCAATTAAATTATATTTAATTTTTTTTATTTCAAATTCAGGAAAAAATATTTTAAAATTTAAGGTGGACGTGCTCAAAAGGATGGAAAAAGAGACATATACTTAAAATAATAAAAAAAAATTATTTAAAAAAGAAAAAAGAATTTGTTTAATTACAAAGATGGGTAAGAGAAAAAAACAAAAGAAACGTAAAAAAAAAATGATAAGACACATCAATTCTTATAATGTCCTCTCTTCCTCTTTATACCCCTCCCCCCCCCCCCCCCCACATTACCCAAATCTTGTGCCTCCATCACTCAAGTGAATCTAATTTGTTTCTAAGCTTAGAGATAGATTTATAAAAATCAAAAGATCTACACCCTAAAAATAAGTTTTGAGGGATTTAAATCATCTTTTCGTACAACTCTATGACACTCTAAGTCAATTGATAAAGAACAATTTTCTTTTTTTTTGTATAAAAATACCAACTGAAACACATATGTAAGTTGATTAAATAATTAAAATTAACTAAAACTATTGCTCACCTTCTCCCCTTTAAAAATCATAATCTTTGTGGAAGAAGTTAGACAAGTGTGTGTGCCATGCTTATAGAAAGAACAAAAAATACAGAATCTAATTTATTTCTTTATAACCATAAAAAGCTCATTTTTTTAACTAGTACAACAACATAATCAAGCATTGAAATAATGTTAAAACAACAAGGAAAAGAGAGATCCTAGATTTAAAAAATAAACAAAATCGAAAATGGGAACGATTCTAAAATCACAGATGAGATATAAACATCATATCAATTAAACCTTTGAAAACAGGAAAACCATATAAAATTTAGTTGTATAAAAGAACAAAAGTTATGAGTTTTGTATAGGTTTTTAAGAGATGTTACCTTTATATTCATTGGACTCCAGCAAATCAGTCATCTGAATAACCAACTTCGTGCCATGGTGTACAAACATCACACAGATTTCTTCAACTAAGCCACAAAAAGGAGTTGTCATAGCATTAATTATTTCTTCAACGATTTGAGAATTATCCTCTTCTGACAAAACAATCAGGAGATACAAAACCCTAATTTGTTATATAAAAGGTTTAATTTAACAGAGAAATGACTAACTCTTTTGGTAGGTGTGCTGACCATACAAATAATTTTAATTAAATACCAGATAGTCCCTAAAACTTGGAACAATTTATAAACTAAAGGGAAAATGCATAAGTACCCCCAGCCTATGCCCAAAATCCCTGAGACACACCTAACCTTTACTAAGGTCCTATTACCCCCCCGAACTTATTTTTTAGTTAATTTTTTACCACTTTTCGGCCTACGTGGCTGAGTCCGTGACTTCACCTATGTTAGGCGCGTGGGGGCAGTTTTTAGACAACACTGACCAATAAAAATTGGTCATGTGTTAAAATAAACTTGGAAAAAATAAATATTAACTCAATTGTCTTCTTCTTTATTATTGTTCTTCATGTTTGGAAAAAAAACCTCCATTATCATAAGTTAAATTGCTCCTTTCTTCGAAAAGCTAACAAAATAAAATCAAGAAAAAACTAACCTTTGAACTCAAACACGATTCTTGATGACTTAGAAGTAGGGGTGTACATATAGGTCGGTTTGATTTTGTTTTTCATTAAAATAAACCTAAACCAATTATGTCGGTTTATTAAATCTAAATATCAAATCAAACCACGCAAAGTCAGTTTTTTTGGTTTCGGTTTTAGTCGGTTCTTTCGGGTTTTTTCGGTTTTTTACAACTTAACGGTGTTTGAAAAAGAGATCAAATATATTTTCACCTACCTGTGTGATAAGCTAAACTTAAGAAACGTTAAATGAATAGAAATTTTTGTAAAGACGGTAAAATTCACATGAGTACAAAATATATATTTTTTAAATAAAATATATAAACATTGAAAACTATAAACTAACTAAAAATATATTAACAAAGTTATAATATTTTTTATCTATAAATAAAATAATATTATATTGAATGAATGGGAAAGATGTGGGTCTAGCCAGACCCCTGACATCGGGTGACAAACCTTGATGATGGCAATTTCAAAAATAAAAAATAAAAAAATAAAATATATATATATAATATTTACAACATTTTACAAACCCAAATTTGAAATAAAATATATAAACATTGAAAACTATAAACTAACTAAAAATATATTAACAAAGTTATAATATTTTTTATCTATAAATAAAATAAAATTATATATATAATATTTACAAA